>JAGGDV010000094.1:0-46146 GCA_017639485.1 Pluvialis apricaria
TGGCCTCAATGTGTCCAAAATCGCCCCTCCTGCAGTGATGTCCATTGCCAGAAGGGAACCACCTGCCAGATGGTTGATGGTTGGCCACGGTGTCTCCAAATCAAGACCTCACTTCGGAGACCTTCTTGTAGTGACCTCCATTGTCCCAAGGGGACCACGTGCAAGATGCTGCAGGGGTGGCCCCAGTGCATCCACCACCAGCCCTCCTGCCATGATGTCCACTGTCCCCAAGGAACCACGTGCAACATGGTCAAGGGGTGGCCTCAATGTGTCCAAAACCAACCAACCTGCAGTGATGTCCAATGCCAGAAGGGCACCATGTGCCAGATGGTGGATGGTTGGCCACGGTGTCTCCACACCAAGACTTCCTTGAGGAGACCTTCCTGCAGAGACATCCAGTGTCCCAAGGGGACCACGTGCAAGATGACAGACTGGTGGCCCCAGTGTGTCCACCACCAACCTTCCTGCAGTGACATCCAGTGCCAGAAGGGAACAATTTGCCAGATGGTGGATGGTTGGCCACGGTGCATCCAAACCAAGACCTCCATGAGGAGACCTTCATGCAGAAACCTCCAATGTCCCAAGGGGACTACGTGTAAGATGACAGACGGATGGCCCCAGTGTGTCCACAGCCAACCCTCCTGCAGCGACGTCCACTGTCCCCAAGGGACCACATGCAACATGGTCAAGGGGTGGCCTCAATGTGTCCAAAATCGCCCCTCCTGTAGTGATGTCCATTGCCAGAAGGGGACAATTTGCCACATGGTTGAGGGTTGGCCACAGTGTTTCCACACCAAGACTTCCTTGAGGAGACCTTCCTGCAGAGACACCCAATGTCCCAAGGGGACCACGTGCAAGATGACAGACGGGTGGCCCCAGTGTGTCCACAGCCAACCCTCCTGCCATGATGTCCACTGTCCCCAAGGAACCACGTGCAACATGGTCAAGGGGTGGCCCCAATGTGTCCAAAACCGACCAACCTGCAGTGATGTCCAATGCCAGAAGGGCACCATGTGCCAGATGGTGGATGGTTGGCCCAGATGTCTCCAAACCAAGACGTCCCTGAGGAGACCTTATTGTAGTGACCTCCAATGTCCCAAGGGGACCTCCTGCAAGATGACAGACGGGTGGCCCCAGTGTGTCCACAGCCAACCCTCCTGTCATGATGTCCACTGTCCCCAAGGGACCACATGCAATATGGTCAAGGGGTGGCCCCAATGTGTCCAAAATCGTCCCTCCTGCAGTGATGTCCATTGCCAGAAGGGAACCACCTGCCAGATGGTTGATGGTTGGCCACAGTGCATCCAAAGCAAGACCTCCATGAGGAGACCTTCTTGTGGTGACCTGCAGTGTCCCAAGGGGACCACGTGCAAAATGCTGCAGGGGTGGCCCCAGTGTGTCCATAGCCAACCCTCCTGCCATGACGTCCACTGTCCCCAAGGGACCACCTGCAACATGGTCAAGGGGTGGCCTCAATGTGTCCAAAACCGACCAACCTGCAGTGATGTCCACTGCCAGAAGGGAACCACCTGCCAGATGGTGGACGGTTGGCCACGGTGCATCCAAAGCAAGACGTCAATTAAGAGACCTTCCTGCAGAGACACCCAATGTCCCAAGGGGACCACATGCAAGATGACAGATGGGTGGCCCCACTGTGTCTACCACCAGCCCTCCTGCCATGATGTCCACTGTCCCCAAGGAACCACGTGCAACATGGTCAAGGGGTGGCCCCAATGTGTCCAAAATCGCCCCTCCTGCAGTGATGTCCACTGCCAGAAGGGAACCACGTGCCAGATGGTTGATGGTTGGCCCAGATGTCTCCAAACCAAGACCTCCCTGAGGAGACCTTCTTGCAGTAACATCCATTGTCCCAAGGGGACCACGTGCAAGATGACAGATGCGTGGCCACACTGCATCCACCATCAGCCCTCCTGTCATGATGTCCACTGTCCCCAAGGAACCACGTGCAACATGGTCAAGGGGTGGCCCCAATGTGTCCAAAATCACCCCTCCTGCAGTGATGTCCATTGCCAGAAGGGAACCACCTGCCAGATGGTGGATGGTTGGCCACGGTGCATCCAAAGCAAGACCTCTGTGAGGAGACCTTCTTGTAGTGACCTCCAGTGTCCCAAGGGGACCACGTGCAAAATGTTGCAGGGGTGGCCCCAGTGTGTCCACAGCCAACCCTCCTGCCATGATGTCCACTGTCCCCAAGGGACCACGTGCAACATGGTCAAGGGGTGGCCTCAATGTGTCCAAAACCGACCTTCCTGCAGTGATGTCCACTGCCAGAAGGGGACAACGTGCCAGATGGTTGATGGTTGGCCCAGATGTCTCCAAACCAAGACCTCCATCAAGAGACCTTCTTGCAGCAACATCCATTGTCTCAAGGGGACTACGTGCAAGATGACGGATGGGTGGCCACATTGCATCCACCATCAGCCCTCCTGTCATGATGTCCACTGTCCCCAAGGAACCACGTGCAACATGGTCAATGGGTGGCCCCAATGTGTCCAAAATCGCCCCTCCTGTAGTGATGTCCATTGCCAGAAGGGGACAACGTGCCAGATGGTTGAGGGTTGGCCACAGTGCATCCAAATAAATGTGTCCCTCAGGAAACCTTCGTGTAGCGATGTCCACTGTCCCCAAGGGACCACGTGCACGATGATGGATGGTCAACCACAGTGCGTCCATAACCCACCATCCTGCAGTGACGTCCAGTGCCAGAAGGGAACCATGTGCCAGATGGTTGATGGTTGGCCACGGTGTCTCCAAACCCAGATGTCCCCAAGGAGACCTTCTTGTAGTGACCTCCAGTGTCCCAAGGGGACCTCCTGCAAGATGACGGATGGGTGGCCCCAGTGTGTTCACCACCAACCTTCCTGCAGTGATGTCCACTGTCCCCAAGGAACCACGTGCAACATGGTCAAGGGGTGGCCCCAATGTGTCCAAAATCGCCCCTCCTGCCAGGACATCCGTTGCCAGAAGGGGACAACGTGCCAGACGGTTGACGGCTGGCCACGGTGCATCCAAAGCAAGACCTCCATGAGGAGACCTTCTTGCAGCGACATCCAGTGTCCCAAGGGGACCACGTGCAAGATGACAGATGGGTGGCCCCAGTGCGTCCACCACCAACCCTCCTGCAGCGACCTCCACTGTCCCAAGGGCACAACCTGCACCGTGACCGACGGGTGGCCCCATTGTCTTCCCAGCTCTCCCCTCTTCCCTTCTGTCTCCTGGAGCCCCCCCATTTCCAGCCCTTCATTTTCCCCTGTCCTCTCATCACCTCCCTCGTCCTGCGTCGGCACCCACTGCGTCACCGTCCCCACGTCCTGCCGCCACGTTGCCTGCAACCCCGGCACCTCCTGCCTGGTGGTGGACGGTCACCCTACCTGCATCTCCCGCCCTTCCTGCAAACACCTCCACTGCCGGGCGGGCATGGGCTGCAAGGTCCTCAATGGGTGGCCCCGTTGCCTCCGCGTCCCCTCCTGCGCCGACCTGCGTTGCCCAAGCCCCATGACCTGCCGGGTGGTGGGAGGGTGGCCAAAGTGCCTACAGATGACGAGGAACGTCCCCGCCACCTCTTGCGCCCACCTCTCCTGCCAAGCCGGGACCGCCTGCCACCTGGTGGAGGGCGTCCCCCGCTGTGTCCCCACCTGCGCCGCGTTGCGCTGCCCCGAAGGCACCACATGTCGCATGGCGGAGGGTTGGCCCAAATGCGTCCCTCACCGCGCCACCTGCAGCGGCGTCCGTTGTCCCCCGGGCACCGCCTGCCAAACGGTGGGAGGTTGGCCCACTTGCGTGTCCGACAAACCCTCCTGCGCCACCGTCCGCTGCCCGGCCGGGTCCACCTGCCAAATGGTGGAGGACTGGCCCAAATGCGTCCCCACCAAGCCATCGTGCAGCCAGGTGCATTGTCCGGCGGGGACAACCTGTCAAACGGTGGAGGGTTGGCCTACGTGCGTGGCCACCAAGCCATCCTGCAAGGACATGCATTGTCCGGCTGGAACCACGTGCCAGATGGGGGAGGACTGGCCCAAATGCGTGCCCAAGAAGCCATCCTGCAACGAGGTGCATTGTCCAGCCGGAACCACGTGCAAGATGGTGGAATCCTCCCCCAGATGCGTTTCCATCAACCCATCTTGCAATGATGTAGATTGTCCAAAGGGGATGACGTGTAAGATGGTGGAAAACAACCCCAGATGCATTCCCATCAGCCCATCCTGCAACGACGTGGATTGTCCAAAGGGAACAACATGTAAGATGGTGGAATCCTCCCCCAGATGTGTTCCCATCAGCCCATCCTGCAATGATGTGGATTGTCCGAAGGGGACGACGTGTAAGATGGTGGAAACCTCCCCCACATGCGTTCCCATCAGCCCATCCTGCAACGACGTGGATTGTCCGAAGGGGACGACGTGTAAGATGGTGGAAACCTCCCCCAGATGTGTTCCCACCTCCCAGCCCCCCCTCGTCTGCCACGTCTTGGGGCGTTGGCGTTACCGGGCCTTCGACGGGAAGAACTACGCTTTGGCCGGAGGTTGCACCCAGACGTTGGTGACCACGTGTGCCGGCCGGTTGCCGGCCTTGCAGGTGACGGCGGGTGGCCAGGTGGGCAGGGGACCAGGTGCCACCTTCGGCCACCTCACGCTCCGCGGTGATGGCTACGAGGTGGTTCTGCTGCGAGGAGAGGAGACAATGGCGAGGGTGAGGAGACAGCCCCATTCCCACCTTCCAGACCCATAACTGGGAAGAAGACCCAGGTGTCCAGGGCTTCCCAGACCCCCTAAGTGGGGAGGAGACCCACGTGACCGGGTGTCCCAACCGGTGTCCCCTCCCTGCAGGTGGCCGGACACCAGACCCGCCTGCCCCTCTCGCTGGCGGGGGGCCGGGTGCGGCTGGAGCGTCGCGGGGGCCAACGGCGGGTGACAACATCCACCGGTGTGCGGGTGGCCTTCGGCGGGGACGGCGCGGTGACGGTGACGGCGCCGGCGCTGCTCCGGGGACAACTGTGCGGGGTGTGCGCCCGTCCTGAGGAGGGGGACAGCGAGGGACAGGGGCGGCCGTGCCGTGAGTGGGGCAGGGGGACGGGGGAGGTGGGGGTGGGGGGAAGCGGTGGGAGGGATGGGGATGGGGGTGGGGGGACGGAGGAAGAGGAGGAGAGAAGGATGAAGGGGTGGAGAGAGGGATGGAGGGAGGGATGGAGAACCCTTCCTGAAGGATGGAGGGATGGAGGGATGGACAGAGGGATGGAGAACTCTTCCAGAAAGATGGAGGGATGAAGGGATGGAGAAAGGGATGGATGAAGAAGTCATTGGATGGATGGATGGAGAACTCTTCCAGAAAGATGGAGGGATGAAGGGATGGAGAAAGGGATGGATGAAGGGGTCATTGTATGGATGGCTGGAGACCTCTTCCAGAAGGATGGAGGGATGGAGAACCCTTCCAGAAGGAAGGAAGGAAGGAAGGATGAATGGAGGGATGGATGGATGGATGGAGAACTCTTCCAGAAGGATGGATGGAGGGATGGATGGAGAAATAGTAGAAGAAGGATGAAGAGATGGAGAAAGGGATGGAGGGATGGATGGAGAACCCTTCCGGAAGGATGGAGGGATGAAGGGATGCCGAAGTCTTCCAGAAGGATGGAGGGATGGAAGGGTGGATGGACAGATAGATGGACGGATGGAGAACTCTTCCAGATGGAGGGATGGATGGAGAACCCTTCCAGAAGGATGGAGGGATGGATGGAGAACTCTTCCAGAAGGATGGATGGAGGGATGGATGGTTGGAGGGAGGGATGGATAGATGGATGGATGGATGGAGAACCCTTCCAGAAGGACAACTGGACTAACCACTGCTCCTCCTGTCCCCACAGCTCCATTCTGCTCACCCAAACACCCCCAGGAGCCCTGTGCCACCAACCTTGTCCCCAACCCCATCCCCAACCCCGTCCCCAACCCCGTCCCCGCCTCTGCCACCTGCTCCGCCCTGGGCATGGGCCACCTCCGCACCTTCGACCGCCTCCACCGCGATTTTGCCGTCTCCTGCCTCTACCTCCTGGCCGGACTCTGCCCCGGCGCCGGCGGCGCTGAGCCCTTCCGCGTTCTGCTGCGCGGTGGCCCTGGTGGCATCACCGGCGTCGAGGTCCTCGTGCAGCGCACGAGGGTGGGGCTGGAGGCCGGGCAGGTGACGGTGAGTAGGGTCTACGGGGGGGGCGGGGGGGCAGGAGGAGGGTGGGGGGAGGGAGGGCGGAGTGAGGACGGAGTAAAGGGCGGAGTAAAGGGTGGAGTAACAATGGCGTAAGGGTGGAGTGAGGACGGAGGAAGGACAGAGGAAGGGTGGAGTGAAGGTTCAGTAAGGGTGGAGTGAGGGTGGAGGAAGGTTGGAGTAGTGATGGTGTAAGGTTGGAGTGAGGGTGGAGTAATGAGTGAGCGAAGCCCGAGTAACGAGCAAACGACAAGTAGCGAGTGAGAAAATGAGTGATGAGTGAGTAAACCAGGAGTAACGAGTGAACCGCGAGTAACGAGTGAGGAAACCACAAGTAACAAGTAAGGAAACCACAAGTAACGAGTAAACCAGGAGTAATGAGCAAACCACTAGCAATGAGTAATAATTAAACCATGAGTAACGAGCAAACCACAAGTAATGAGTGCGTAAACCAGGAGTAATAAGGAAATCACAAGTAACGAGAGAGCGAACCGGGAGTAATGAGTGAGTAAATGATGAGGAACGAGGAAACCACAAGTAACCAGTGAGCAAACCAGGAGTAACGAGGCCATAAACTAGAAATAATGAGTGCATAACCCAGGAGCAACGAGGAAACCACAACTAACAAGCGTGCAAACCAGGAGTAACGAGTGAGTAAAAGATGAGTAACAAGGAAAACACAAGTAACGAGTGAGCAAACCATGAGTAACAAGGAAAACACAAGTAACGAGTGCGTAAACCAGGAGTTATGAGTGAGAAAACCGTGAGTAATGAGTAAACCAGGAGTAACAAGTGAGCAAATCAGGAGTAACAAGGAAACCACAACTAATGAGCGAGCAAACCAGAAGTAACGAGTGCGTAAACCAGGCTTTACGAGGAAATCACAAGTAACGAGTGAGCAAACCAGGAGTAACGAGGCTGTAAACTAGGAATAATGAGTGTAATAATGAGGAGTAATGAGGAAATCACAAGTAAGGAGTGAGCAAACCAGGAGTAAGGAGTGAGAAAACCATGACTAATGAAGAAATCACAAGTAACGAGTGAGAAAACTGTGAGTAATGAGGAAACCAGGAGTAACAAGTGAGAAAACCAGGATAATGAGTGAGAAAACCAGGAGTAACGAGCAAACCAGGAGTAATGAGGAAACCACAAGTAACGAGCGAGCAAACCAGGAGTAACAAGCGTGTAAATCGGGAGTAATGAGGCAACCAGGAGTAACGAGTGAGCGAACCGTGAGTAACGAGCATGTAAATCGGGAGCAACGAGCATGTAAATCGGGAGCAACGAGGCAACCAGGAATAACGAGCGAGTAAGCGATGAGTAATGCGGGAGCAAACCAGGAGTAACGAGGACGGGCGGGGGTTCAAGGTGGCCAAACAGCGCCCCCGTGACACCCCCCTCCCTCCCCATTTCCCCCCACCCCACAGGTGAACGGCGTCCCCACCCGCCTGCCCCACACCGTGGCCCACCCCCCCCTCACCCTGACGGCCCAGGGTTGGGAGGTGACGGTGACGACCCCCCCGGGGGGGGGTGACGGTGGCCTTCGACGGGCGCCATGGGCGGGTGAGCATAGAAGTGGGGTCCATTTACGGGGGGGCGGCTCTGCGGGTTGTGCGGAGATTGGGACGGGGACCCCCGGAACGACGTGGGAGCGGAGGGGGAAGGGTGCGGAGGGGGAAGCGTGGGGTGCGGGGAGGGGAAGGAGCACCCCATGGGTGGGGGGGGAGAAGGGGTGCGGGGTGGTGGTGAGTAAAGAAGGACCTTTCCGGTTGTGTCACGGCACCGTTCACCCGGAAACCTACTACCGGGATTGCGTGGCCGACGGCGGGTGTCACCGGGACGGCGGCTGCCGCGTCCTGAGCGCTTACGCCGCCGCCTGCCAACGGGCGGGGAGCACCGTGCTGCCCTGGCGCTCCCGGGGCTTCTGCCGTAAGTCCTCACCCCCCAACCACCACCCCACACATTCCGCCCCACAGCGCCCACGGAACGCGGTGGCACAGAGCAACGTGGGGGGGGGACGCACGCGGGGGGTTGGGGAACGTTGGCCCCGTACAGCGCCCTGGGGACCCCCAGTCTGGGTTGGGGGGGGGGACACCGGCCCCATAGAGCACCCAGGAGACCAGTTAGGAGGACACCGGCCCCATAGAGCACCCTGGGGACCCCCAGTCTGGGTTGGGGGGGGACATCGGCCCCGTAGAGCACCCAGGAGTCCATGTGGGGGGACATCGGCCCCATAGAGCACCCTGGGGACTCCCAGTCTGGGTTGGGGGGGGGGACACCGGCCCCATAGAGCACCCAGGAGTCCATGGGGGGGGACATCAGCCCCATAGAGCACCCCAGGGACCCTCAGTCTGGGTTGGGGGGGGGGACACCAGCCCCATAGAGCACCCAGGAGACCAGTTAGGAGGACACCGGCCCCATAGAGCACCCCGGGGACCCCCAGTCTGGGTTGGGGGGGGACACCGGCCCCATAGAGCACCCAGGAGACCAGTTAGGAGGACACCAGCCCCATAGAGCACCCTGGGGACCCCCAGTCTGGGTTGGGGGGGGACATCGGCCCCATAGAGCACCCAGGAGTCCATGGGGGGGGACATCGGCCCCATAGAGCACCCTGGGGACCCCCAGTCTGGGTTGGGGGGGGGGGACGGACATCAGCCCCATAGAGCACCCAAGAAGGTCCTGAGCACCCTGAAGGTCACCATGGTGTGGGGGGCCAGGGGACACCCAGGGGACACCCAAGGGACACCCGGGGGACACCCAGTGTGTCTTGGGGGGAGGGGACACCCAGGTGTCCCCTGTCCCCTCCCCAGCACCCACCTGCCCCACGGGCACCCGCTACACCCTCTGCGCCCGTGGCTGCGCCCCCGGGTGTCGGGAAGGCTGCGTGTCCCCCCCCAGCGCCGGGGCCACCCAGGGGTGCCAGATGGTGACAACGGGGACAAGGACAAGTGACAAGGACAACCCCGGGACCTGCCGGGCCGTGGGGACCCGTCACTTCAGGAGCTTCGACGGGGCAATGGTGGCCGGGGGGGACAACTGCTCCTCCGTGGTGGCCCGGAGTTGCGCCCCCCCCGGTAGTCACCCCGGGTTCGATGTCACCGTCAGTGGCGTGGGAGGAGGTGGTGGCAGCGGAAGGCGGAGGGTGACGGTGACGGTGGAGAAGCGGCGTTGGGTGCTGCGGGGGGGACAAGGCGGAGGGGCGGAGGTGAGACGGGGGAGGGGGTGGGGGGGGTGGAGATGGTGGTGGAGAAGGGTGGGTGGGGATGGGTGGAGAAGGGTGGGTGGAGAAGGTTAAAGATGGATGGAGAAGGGGGGAGAAGGTTGGGTGGAGATGGATGGAGAAGATTGGATGGAGAAGGCTGGAGATGGGTGGAGGAGGGTGGGTGGAGATGGTTAAAGATGGATGGAGAAGGTTGGATGGAGAAGGATGCAGATGGGGGGAGAAGGTTGGGTGGAGAAGGATGGAGATGGGTGGAGATGGTTGGATGGAGATGGGTGGATGGAGAAAGATGGGTGGAGAAGGTTGGGTGGAGAAGGAGGGAGAAGGTTGGGGGGAGACGGAGGGAGACGGATGGGTGGAGAAGGATGGAGAAGGTTGGGCGGAGAAGGATGAAGATGGGTGGAGATGGGTGGGTGGAGAAGGAGAGAGAAGGTTGGAGATGGGTGGAGAAGGTTGGAGATGGATTGAGAAGGTTGGAGATAGATTGAGAAGGTTGGAGAAGGTTGGGTGGAGAAGGTTGGAGATGGGTGGAGAAGGTTGGAGAAGATTGGGTGGAGATGGATGAAAAAGGTTGGGTGGAGATGGATGGAGAAGGTTGGATGGAGAAGGATGGATGGAGAAGGATGGATGGAGATGGGTGGAGATGGATGCACAAGGACAGATGGATGGAGAAGGTTGGAAGAGTGGAGAAGGTCGGATGGATGGATGGAGAAGGTCAGATGGACGGAGAAGGTTGGATGGATGGAGAAGGTCGGATGGATGGAGGAGGACAAAGGGCCGCTGGCCGGAAGCCGGAGGGTGGAGGACCGGGCGGGGCAGCCCACCAGGTCCCCCCCTCCTCCTCACCCCACCCCACCCCACCGCAGGTGGACGGCGCTGCGGTGCCGCTGCCCTTCTGCCTGGAGGACCGCAGCGTCTGCGTCACCCCCCGAGATGCCACCACCCTCCTCCTCCTCACCCCCTTCGGCCTCCGCGTCACCGTCGGTCCCGGGGCTGCGGTGGCCGTCACCGTGTCCTCACGGTACCGCAACGTCACCTGCGGCCTCTGCGGCAACTTCGATGGTCACCCCTACAACGACCACCTCCACCAGGCCACCACCAAGACCACCACCACCACTGGGGCCACCACCACCACATGTCATCGTCCCTGTCCTGGTCCCGCCTGTCCCCCGTGTCACCAACCCCCCAAGAAGGCCTTCGTCCACACCCAACTCTGTGGTCTTCTCCGGTCACCTCGAGGTCCCTTTGGGGAGTGTCACGCCGTGGTCCACCCTGGTATCTTCTACGACGTCTGTCTTCGGGAACTCTGCGAGACCCCCGGGGACAAAGAGGTCCTCAGGGAGGTCCTGGGGGCCTACGAGGCCGCCTGCCACCAGGCCGGGGCCAGGGTGGGACCCTGGAGCACCCCCAATGTCTGCCGTGAGTTGGGGACCACGGGGACACGGGGTGGGAGGTGGACGTGGGGTTGGGTCCTATTTGTGGGGCTCCTGCATGGCCATCCACGATGTCCATCTTTGATGTTCTCCAGCTCTCTGTCCATCCGTGACATCCGTGTGTCCACGATGACTTCTGTGTGTCCATCCCTGATGTTCTCCAGCTCTCTGTCCACCTCTGATGTTCTCCAGATCTCTGTCCATCCATGACATCCCTGTGTGTCCACGATGACCTCTGTGTGTCCATCTGTGACGTTCTCCAGATCTCTGTCCTTCCATGATGTCCTCCAGCTCTGTCCATCATTGATGTTCTCCAATTCTCTGTCCTTCCATGACATCCCCGTGTCCACAATGACCTCCGTGTGTCCATCCGTGATGTTCTCCATCTCCCTGTCCTTCCATGACATTCTGCAGCTCTCTGTCCACTCGTGACATCCCTCTGTCCGCAATGACCTCTGTGTGTCCATCCATGACGTTCTCCACCCGTGACATCCCTCCGTGTCCCCTCCATGGTGTCACCATTGTGTGGGTCCATCTGTGACATCCCTACGCGGCCATCCATGATGTCCTCTGTCTGTGACATCCCTACGTGTCCCTCCATGGTGTCCCCTACGGGACTGTCCACCCGTGACATTGCCACACGTCCACGGTGACCTCCAGGTGTCCATCCGTGACATCCCTACACGTCCCCCACATCTTCCGTCTGTGTCTCCATGATGTCCTCCACCTCTCTGTCCATCCATGACATTCCCCTGTGTCCACGATGACCTTTACATGTTCACCTGTGACATCATCACGGCTCCACGATGTCCTCCACCTCCCTGTCCATCTGTCACCTCCCTACGTGTCCACCGGTGGTGTCCCCTCTCTCTTTCTCTTCAACTGTGACATCGTTGCGTGTCCTTCCATGATGGTTCTCCACCACTGTAGCCACCGGTGACATCCCGACGTGGCCACCGTGTCCCCTACAGGTCTGTCCCTCCGGGCCACGTCCACAATGTCCCCAATGCGACTGTGATGACCTCCATCTCTCTGTCCACCCACGACCTCTCTCTCCGTGTCCCTCCACGATGTCCCCCTGCGGTCCGTCCCCCCGCCATGTGTCACATGTCCCCATGTCCGTGTGTCACGTGTCCCCATGTCCCCTCCCCACAGCTCCGTGGTGCCCCGATGACTCTCAGTGCCGCCCCGGTGACACCTGCGTTCCCCACCGAAAGCTGCTGCCACGGGACCTCCTTACGGGTGAGGGGCCACCACGGGGACAGGGGGTGGGAGGTGCCACCACGGGGACAAGGGATGGGAGGGGACGTCCAGGTGAGGGGCCACCACGGGGACAAGGGATGGGAGGGGACCTCCAGGTGAGGGGACACCACGGGGACAAGGGATGGGAGGGGACCTCCAGGTGAGGGGACACCATGGGTCTAGGGGGTGGGAGGGGACCTCCAAGTGAGGGGCCACCGTGGGGACAGGGGACCTCCAAGTGAGGGGCCACCGTGGGGACAGGGGACCTCCAGGTGAGGGCCACCACGGGGACAGGGGATGGGGGGACCTCCAGTGTGGATGGGTGGAGATGGATGGATGGGGACATGGGTGGGTGGGTGGAGATGGATGGAGATGGACGGATGGACGGAGATGGATGGATCGAGAAACCATTGATGATGGATGGATGGGGGTGGATGGAGATGGAGAAACCATTGAAGATGGATGGATGGAGTTGGATGGAGATGGACGGATGGAGAAACCATTGAAGGTGGATGGATGGAGATGGAGAAACTATTGAAGATGGATGGATGGAGGTGAATGGAGATGAATGGATGGAGAAACCATTGAAGATGGATGCATGGAGTTGGATGGAGATGGACAGATGGAGACACCATGAAGATGAACGGATGGAGATGGATGGGTGGAGCTGCATGGAGATGGAGAAACCATTGAAGAAGATGGATGGATGGAGATGGGTGGAGATGGATGGAGACGGATGGATGGAGAAACCATTGAAGATGGATGGATGGAAGTGGACAGAGATGGAGAAACCATTGAAGATGGATGGATGGAGATGGATGGATGGAGAAACCGTTGAAGATGGATGGATAGAGTTGCAGAAACCATTGACGATGGATGGATGGAGATGGATGGATGGAGATGGATGGAGAAACCATTGACGATAGATGCATGGATGGATGGAGATGGATGGATGGATGGAGAAACCATTGACGATGGATGGATGGGGATGGATGGAGAAACCATTGACGATGGATGGGGATGGATGGGGATGGGTGGGGATGGATGGAGATGGATGGATAGAGATGGATGGAGAAACCATCGACGATGGATGGATGGGGATGGATGGAGATGAGGTGGATGGAGATGGATGGAGGTGGCTGGAGAAACCCCAGAAGACCTCTGGCTGGAGAGCAGAGGTGGCCGAGCCGGAGCTATGGCTGAAGAAAGGGGCGGATGGTGGGAAGGGACAGGAGACGGTGGCACGGTGGGACAGGGGGACGGTGGCACGGGTGGGACGGAGGCGGCCCTGACGCCGGTGTCCTCCCCCAGGTCCGCTGCTGGGGGCGCTGCCGCTGCGAGGCCTCGCCCCGCCCTTGGTGGCCCCCGGGGACATCGTGGGCCACATCCTGACGCTGCCACCCCTCGGCCTCCCCCCCCTCCCGCCCGTCCCCTTGGGCCCGTGATGTCCCCAAAGGGGGGGGGACACGGGGACACACACAGAGGTGTCCCCTCCCCCTCTCGTCCCACCCTGAGCAATTAATTAATTAATTAAAAACTCTTTTGGTGTCACCTCTGGGAAGGTCTCTGCTCTGTCCCCTCCCCCCACCTTGGGGACATCGCCCAACTTGGGGACATCCCCTCCCCTCCACCTTGGGGACACCCCCCCCCACCTTGGGGACATCCCACCCCCACCTTGGGGACATCCCACACCTTGGGGACACTCCTCCCACCTTGGGGATATCCCACCCCCACCTTGGGGACATCCCACACCTTGGGGACACCGCCCCCAACTTGGGAACCTTTACCCCCCCCTTGGGACACCTGCCACACCTTGGGGACATCCCACCTCCCCTCTTGGGGACATCCCCCCCCACGCACACCCTGGGGACATCGCCCAACTTGGGGACACTCCTCCTCCTTAGGGACACCTCCCCACACCTTGGGGACAGCCTCTCGCCTTGGGGACACCTGCCACACCTTGGGGACGTCGCCCAACTTGGGGACACTCCTCCTCCTTAGGGACACCTCCCCACACCTTGGGGACATCCTCTCGCCTTGGGGACACCTGCCACACCTTGGGGACATCGCCCAACTTGGGGACACTCCTCCTCCTTGGGGACACCTCCCCACACCTTGGGGACAGCCTCTCGCCTTGTGGACACCTGCCACACCTTGGGGACAACCCGGCACACCTTGGGGACACCTGCCATACCTTGGGGACAACCCCCCACACACACCTTGGGGACATTAACCCCCCACCGCCCCCTTGGGGACGTCCCTCAACTTGGGGACACCTCCCCACACCTTGGGGACATCCCACCCCCACCTTGGGGACCTTCACCCCCCCTTGGGACACCTGCCACACCTTGGGGACATCCCACCTCCCCTCTTGGGGACATCCCCCCACACACACCTTGGGGACATTGCCCAACTTGGGGACACTCCTCCTCCTTGGGGACACCTCCCCACACCTTGGGGACAGCCTCTCGCCTTGGGGACACCTGCCACACCTTGGGGACATCACCCAACTTGGGGACACTCCTCCTCCTTGGGGACACCCCCCCACACCTTGGGGACATCCCACCCCCACCTTGGGGACACTCCTCCCACCTTGGGGACACTCCTCCCACCTTGGGGATATCCCACCCCCACCTTGGGGACATCCCACACCTTGGGGACACCGCCCCCAACTTGGGGACCTTCACCCCCCGTTGGGACACCTGCCACACCTTGGGGACATCCCACCTCCCCTCTTGGGGACATCCCCCCACACACACCTTGGGGACATCGCCCAACTTGGGGACACTCCTCCTCCTTGGGGACACCTCCCCACACCTTGGGGACAGCCTCTCGCCTTGTGGACACCTGCCACACCTTGGGGACAACCCGGCACACCTTGGGGACACCTGCCATACCTTGGGGACAACCCCACACACACACCTTGGGGACATTAACCCCCCACCACCCCCTTGGGGACGTCCTTCAACTTGGGGACACCTCCCCACACCTTGGGGACATCCCACCCCCACCTTGGGGACCTTCACCCCCCCTTGGGACACCTGCCACACCTTGGGGACATCCCACCTCCCCTCTTGGGGACATCCCCCCCCACACACACCCTGGGGACATCGCCCAACTTGGGGACACTCCTCCTCCTTGGGGACACCTCCCCACACCTTGGGGACAGCCTCTCGCCTTGTGGACACCTGCCACACCTTGGGGACATCGCCCCACACCTGGGGACATCCTCCCACACCTTGGGGACATCACCACCCCCCTTGGGGACACCCACACACACACCTTGGGGACATCGCCCAACTTGGGGACACTCTTCCCCCTTGGGGACACCTGCCACACCTTGGGGACAACCCGCCACACCTTGGGGAAACCTGCCACACCTTGGGGACATCCCACCCCAACCTTGGGGACATTCCCCCACACCTCAGGGACACCTGCCACACCTTGGGGACACCCCATCCTCCTTGGGGACAACCCTCCCACGCACCTTGGGGACATCCCACCCCAACCTTGGGGACATCCACCACCTTGGGGACATCCCACCCCAACCTTGGGGACATCCACCACCTTGGGGCCGTCCCCCCCTACCTTGGGGACATCTGCCACCCACCTTGGGGACAACCGTCCCACACACCTTGGGGACATCTGCCAACTTGGGGACATCCGCCAACTTGGGGACATCCCACCCCTGCTTGGGGACACCTGCCACACCTTGGGGACACCCCATCCTCCTTGCGGACATCTGCCACCCACCTTGGGGACATCCCACCCCTCCTTGGGGACACCGCCCTACACCTTGGGGACATCTCCCCCCCCCCCTTGGGGACATCACTGCCACCCCTTGGGGACATCTCCCCCCCCCCCCAAAGCCACACCCTGGACCAGTTCAACCCTTTATTGGCAGTGCCACCGCCCCGGGTGACACCGGTGTCCCCTCCCCACGCCAGGTGACAGCTGGGTGTCCCCTCCCCGGGGTGGCGATGTCACCTCAGGCCCCCGCCCCACCCTCCCCTCCCCGCGGTGACACCGATGTCCCCAACCCCGGTGGCGGGTGACGCTCAGATCTTGCCGGGGAAGGTCCCCTCCTCGCGGTACTCGTCCCACGTCGTCACCTGCGGGGTGACACGGTGACAAAGGGAGGGCCACGAGGGCGGGTGGGGACATCAGAGGGGACGTCTCGACGTCCTGGGGGGACACGGTGACACCGTGGTGGGGGGGGGGGCGGGGACAGAGGGACACCACGGGGGACGGAGGAACCACGGGGACATCGTGGGGGACGTGGTAGCACCATGAGGGACTTGGTGACACCGTGGGGACACTGAGGGGACCCTGAGGACGCCATGGGGACACTGAGGGGACCTTGAGGACACCCTGAGGACGCCATGGGGACACCCTGGGTGTCCTGAGAGCACCGTGGGGACACTGAGGGCCATGGGGACACCATAGGGACACCGAGGACACCAAGGGGACACCCTGGAGACCATGGGGACACCAAAGGGACACTCTGGGGGCCCTCAGGGCACCGTGGGGACACCGAGGGGACACTGAGGGGACACCGAGGACACCCTGGGGGTCAAGGGCCATGGGGACACCAAGGACACCCTGAGGATGCCATGGGGACACCGAGGGCACACCCCGGGGGTCCTGAGGGCCACGGGGACACCATGGGGACACCGAGGGGATCCTAAGGATGCCATGGGGACACCGAGGGGACACCGAGGGCCATAGGGACACCAAGGAGAACCTGAGGACACCATGGGGGCCCTGAGGACATCGTGGGGACACCATGGGGACACCAAAGAGACCCTGAGGACACTGTGTGGACACCGAGGGGGCCATGGGGACACTGAGGGGACACTGAAGGCCATGGGGACACCGAGGTGACACTGAGAGGACCCTGAGAACACCGTGGGGACACTGAGGGCCATGGGGACACCATGGGGAACCTGAGGACATCATGGGGACACCAAGGGGACACCAAGGGCCGTCGGGACACTGAGAGGGCCCTGAGGGGACACCGTGGGGACACTGTGGGGGCCCTGAGAATGCCATGGGGACACCAAGGGGACCCCGAGGACACTGCGAGGGCACCATGGGGACCCTGAGAACACCGTGGGGACCCTGAGCACTCCATGGGGACACTGAGGGGACCTTGAGGGCACTGTGGGGACACTATGGGGACACTGAGGATGCTGTGGGGACACTGACGGGGCCCTGAGGACACCGTGGGGATCCTGAGGACTCCATGGGGACACCGAGGGGACACTGACGGGGCCCTGAGGACACCGTGGGGACACCGAGGGGACCCTGAGGCCACTGTGGGGACACCGAGGGGGCCCTGAGGCCACTGCGGGGACACCGAGGGGGCCCTGAGGACCCCGTGGGGACACCGAGGGGGCCCTAAGGAAGCCGTGGGGACACCGAAGGGACACCGAGGACACTGTGGGGACACTGAGGGGACACCAAGGGGACCCTGAGGACACTGCAGGGACACTGAGGGGGCCCTGAGGACTCCATGGGGACATTGAGGGGGACACCAAGGGGACCCTGAGGACACTGTGGGGACACTGAGGGGACACCAAGGGGACCCTGAGGACACCGAAGGGACACCGAGGGGACACCGAGGGGACCCTGAGGACACCACGGGGACCCTGAAGACACCACGGGGCCACCGTGGGGGGCCCTGAGGAGTGTGGGGCTGCGTTGGGGACAGTTGGAGCCACGTTGGGGACAGTTGGGGCCGCGTTGGGGACAGTTGGGGCCGCGTTGGGGACAGTTGGGGACACTCACCCAGGCGGTGGGGCAGAGGGAGCGGTAGACGCGGTAGTACCACTGGCACGGCCCCGCGTCCGCCCCCTTGGCCGCCATGGCCTTCTGGCACCGGTGGAAGTCTGGGGACAGAGGGGACAGCGGGGACGTCAGGGACACAGGGGACAGCGCGGGTGTCAGGGGACACAGGGACACAGGGGACAGCGGGGACGTCAGGGGACACAGGGACACAGGGGACAGCGGGGACGCCAGGGGACAGAGGGGACACAGGGCACAGCGCGGGTGTCAGGGACAAAGGGGACAGCGCGGGCGTCAGGGGACAGCGGGGACACAGGGGACAGCGCGGGCGTCAGGGGACAGTGGGGACACAGGGGACAGCGGGGACAGCAGGGACACAGGGGACAGCGCGGGCGTCAGGGGACAGCGTGGACACAGGGGACAGCGTGGACACAGGGGACACGAGGGGACAGTAGGGGACAGCAGGGATGCCAGGGGACATCAGGGGACAGAGGGGACAGCAGGGGACATCAGGGTCATGAGGGGACAGCGAGGACGTCAGGGGACAGCGGGCACGTCAGGGGACAGGAGAGGACAGTGCCATCCCCAGGAGGGGACAGGGAGGGGATATTGGGGACCTGGTGGCAGTGCCATACACAGGAGGGGACAGGAGGGGACATTGGGGACACAGTGGCAGTGCCATACCCAGGAGGTGACAGGGAGGGGACAGGAGGAGATGCGGTGGCAGTGCCATCCCCAGGAGGGGACAGGAGGGGACCTTGGGGACAGGAGGGGACATTGGGGACACAGTGGCAGCGCCATCCCCAGGAGGGGACAGGGAGGGGACAGAAGGGGACACAGTGGCAGTGCCATACCCAGGAGGGGACAGGGAGGGGACAGGAGGGGATGCGGTGGCAGTGCCATCCCCAGGAGGGGACAGGAGGTGACAGGAGGGGACGTGGTGGCAGCGCGGTACCCAGGTAGTTCTGCCAGCAGTTCTTGGTCTGGTTCTGGTTGGGGAAGGAGGGGACAGGAGGGGACATGGTGGCAGTGCCATCCCCGGGAGGGGACAGGAGGTGACAGGAGGTGACAGGGAGGTGACAGGAGGTGACAGGAGGTGACAGGGAGGTGACAGGAGGGGACGCGGTACCCAGGTAGTTCTGCCAGCAGTTCTTGGTTTGGTTCTGGTTGGGGAAGGAGGGGACGGGAGGGGACAGGAGGTGACGGGAGGTGACGGGAGGTGACACGGTGGCAGTGCCATCCCCGGGAGGTGACAGGGAGGTGACAGGGAGGTGACAGGAGGTGACAGGAGGTGACACAGTACCCAGGTAGTTCTGCCAGCAGTTCTTGGTTTGGTTCTGGTTGGGGAAGGAGGGGACAGGAGGTGACGGGAGGTGACGGGAGGTGACACGGTGGCAGTGCCATCCCAGGGAGGTGACAGGAGGTGACAGGGAGGTGACAGGAGGTGACAGGAGGTGACAGGAGGTGACAGGGAGGTGACAGGGAGGTGACACAGTACCCAGGTAGTTCTGCCAGCAGTTCTTGGTTTGGTTCTGGTTGGGGAAGCGGCTGTCGAACGGCGCCGTCTTATAGCGCTGCAGCTTCGCCTGGATGTCCTCCGCCATGGCTGCCGGCAGCGCCCCGCTCGTTAGCCCCGCTAATTAACGGCCCCGCAATTAACGCCTTACCCCCCCCCCCCCGGCACTCATTAACCCCCCCCCGGAATAATTAATCCCACCCCAGGAACGACCACAGGGATGGTAACGGGGTGGTGGGGTTGGTATCCGCAACAGGAGGCAATTAACGGGCTTAATTAGCCCCAGTGCTAATTAACAGCCCCCACGACTAATTAGCAAATCCCCCAGGATTAATTAATCCCCCCTGGGAATAATTAATCCCCCCTGGGAATAATTAACTCCCCCTGGGAACAATTAACCCCCCAGGAACAATTAACCCCCCAGGAACAATTAACCCCCCCGGGAACGACCACGGGGATGGTAACGGGGTGGTGGGGTTGGTATCCACAGCACGGGGTAATTAACGGGTTTAATTAGCCCCAGGACTAATTAACAGCCCCCACAACTAATTAGCAAATCCCCCCAGGACTAATTAATCTCTCTGGGATTAATTAATACGCCCTTGGAATAACTAATTCCTTCTAAGGACAAAGGGGACGGTGATGGGGTGGTGGTGGGGGTACCCCAACAAAGAGTAATTAACAGGTGTAATTAGCCCCTTGGTGATTAATTAACAACTCCCATAACTAATTAGCAAATCCCCCTGGGACTAATTTATCCCCCTGGGAATAATTAATCCCCCCGGCAATAAATAATCCCACCCCAGGAATGACTGCGGGGATGGTGACAGGGTGGTGGGGTTTGTATCCACAGCGGGGGGTAATTAACGGGCTTAATTAGCCCCAGCACTAATTAAGAGCCCCCACAACTAATTAGCAAATCCCCCCAGGATTAATTAATCCCCCTGGGAATATTTAATCCCCCCTGGGAATAATTAATCCACTCCCAGGAACAACCAGGGGGGTGGTGACGGGGTGGTGGGGTTGGTATCTGCACCAGGGGGTAATTAACGGGCTTAATTAGCCCCAGCGCTAATTAACAACCCCAGGACTAATTAACAATGCTCCTCCCGGGATTAATTAATCCCCCAAGAATAATTAATGCTCCCTTAGACTAACTAATTTCCTTTAAAGGTAACAGGGTCACGGGATACCAATACTCCAACAAAGAGTAATTAATGGGTTAATTAATCTTAGGACTAATTAACAGCCCCAGAACTAATTAATACCCCCCAACTAATTAATCTTACTCGGACTAATTAATGTTGTCCCGTAAATAACTAGTTTTCCCTAAGTACAACAATGGTGGTAATGGGGTGGTGGAGAGAATGCCCCACCATGGGGTAATTAATGCGCTTAATTAACTCTAGGACTAATTAACAGCCCCCAGGACTAATTAACAATCCCTCTTGACTAATTAATGTCCCTGAGAACAATTAATACTCCCTCAGGAACAATTAATTCCCTCTGAGAACAACAGGGGTAGTAACACAGTGGTGGGACAGGAGTACCCCAGCAAAGGGTAATTAATGGGCTTAATTAACCCCAGGACTAATTAACAGCCCCCAGGGCTAATTAACACACCCCTGGGACTAATTAATCTCCCTGGGAATAATTAATCTCCCCTTGGAATAACTAATTCCCCCTGGGAAGGACCAGGGACAGTAACAGGGTGGGTGTAATTAACAGGCTTAATTAACCCCAGGACTAATTAACAACCCCCGGGACTAATTAACACCCCCGGGACTAATTAATGCCCCCTGGGAAGCACCAGGGGGATGGTAACGGGGTGGGGGGGACAGTGGGTACCCCCCAGGGAGTAATTAATGGGCTTAATTAACCCCAGGACTAATTAACAGCCCCCCGGACTAATTACCCCCCCACTAATTAACCCTCCGGACTAATTAACCCCCTCCCCAGAGCCATCAGTACCCCCGGGAAGGGCCTGGGGGGTGGGAAGGGGGTGCTCTGGAGTAATTAAGAGCATTAATTAACCCCTCCTGGGACTAATTAACACCCCCCAGTGCTCCCAGTAACCCCCCCAGTGCTCCCAGTAATGCCCCCAGTGCCCTCTCACCACCCCTGAGGCCCTTCCCAGTGCTCCCAGTAACCCCCAAGGCCCCTCCCAGTAACCCCCCCATCCCATCCCCTCCCAGTGCCCCCCGCAGTGCTCCCAGTAACCCCCCCAGTGCCCTCCCAGTGCTCCCAGTAACCTCCCAGTACCCTCCCCATTCCCTCCCAGTAACATCCACAGTGCTTCCCAGTGCCCCCAGTAACCACCCAGTGCCCTCCCAGTAACCCCCCGTTCCTTCCCATTGCTCCCAGTAACCCCCAGTGCCCTCCCAGTGCCTCCCAGTAACCCCCCCAGTGCCTCCCAGTAACATCCCAATCCCCCTCCCAGTAACCCCCCCAGTGCCCCCAAGGCCCCTCCCAGTGCCCCCAGTAAGACCCCAGTCCCCTCCCAGTAACCCCCCGGGCCCCTCCCAGTGCTCCCAGTAACCCCCCCCATCCCCTCCCAGTAACATCCCCACTACCCACAGCGCCTCCCAGTGCTCCCAGTAACCCCCCCAGTCCCCTCCCAGTTAACACCCCAGAACCCCCTCCAGCGGCCTCCCAGTGCTCCCAGTAACCCCCAGTCCTCCCCCAGTGCTCCCAGTAACCACCAGTCTCCTCCCAGTGCTCCCAGTAACCCCCAGTGCCCTCCCAGTGCCTCCCAGTAACCCCCAGTGCCCCCCCCAGCGCTCCCATTAACCCCCAATCCCCCCCAACGCTCCCATTGCGCTCCCATTAACCTCCCAGTGCTCCCAGTAACCCCCCAGTCCCCTCCCAGTGCTCCCAGTAACCCCCCCATCGGTTACCACCGACTCCGCTCAAAGTGACTTTCACCGCCGCCGCCCGCGCGCCGGAACCAAAGAGACGCAGCGGAAGCGCAGCGCGCCGCCGGAAGTGACGCAACCTCCCCAACCGTCCCCCAGGCAAGTTAAGGGGAGGAACCATAGAGACGTAGCGGGTAGAGCGACGCACACGGCGGCGGGGGCCGGAGCTCGGAGGACTGTGGCGACCATAGAGAGGAGGCGGGAGGACTGAGCGTCGCCCCGACCCTACCCGGAAATGGCCCCAAAATACCCCGAAATGGCCCCAAAACGGCCCAAAGACCCCGAACTTGGCATTCACCGCCTCCTCGTACCCCAAAATACCCTGGGTTTGCCCTAAAATGTCCCCGAGAAGCTCAAAATGGTCCCGAGGACCTTAAAATGTCCCCAAATCCTCCCCCCAAGGACCCCTCAAACCCCCATTTCTGTCCCCAAATCCCCCCCCAGGCCCCCCAAACCCAATTTCTGTCCCCAAATCCCCCAAGAACCCCTGAACCCCCTACTTGTGTCCCCAAATTCCCCCCCTCCTGGAACCCCAAACCCCCATTTCTGTCCCCAAATCCCCCCAAGAACCCCCAAAATCCCTATTTCCGTCCCCAAATTCCCCCCCACAGGCACCAAAACCCCCATTTCTGTCCCCAAATCCCCCCAAGAACTCCCCCAACCCCCATTTTTGTCCCTAAACTTCCTCCAGGACCACCAAAACCCCAATATCTGTCCCAAATCCCCCCCCCCAAGACGCCCCAACCCCCTTATTTTTCGCCCCAAATCCCCCCAGGACCCCAAAACCTCCATTTTTGTCACCACCCCCCCCAGGACCCCCAAACCCCCAATTTCTGACCCAATCCCCCCCCCCCCCAGGACCCCTCAAACCCGCATTTCGGTCCCCAAATCCCCCTCAGCACCCTCCCCCCCCCATTTCTGTCCCCAAATCCCTCCAAGAACCCCCCAAACCCTCATTTCTGTCCCTAAATTCCCTCGAGGACCACCAAAGCCCCAATATTTGTCCCCAAATCTTCCCCCTGCAACCTCCAAACCCCCCATTTTTCACCCCAAATCATCCCCAGGACCCCCAAACCTCAATTTCTGTCTCCAAATCCCCCCCCCCCCCAGGACCTCAAAACACCCATTTCTGCCCCTAAATCCCCCCAAGAACTCCCAAAACCCCAATTATTTTTTCCCAAATCCCCCCTGGACTCCCCAAACCCCCATTTCTGTCCCCAAATACCCCCCAGCACCCCCAAAAACCCCATTTCTGTCCCCAAATACCCCCAAGAACCCCCAAACCCCCCAATTTTTCTCCCCAAACCCTCATTTCAGTCCCCAAATTCCCCCCCTCCCGGACCCCAAACCCCCATTTCTGTCCCCCAAACCTCCCCAGGACCCCTTAAACCCCCCCAAATTCCCCCCAGGACCCCCCCAAACGCCATTTCTGTCCCCAAATCCCCCTGAGAACCCCCGAAACCCCCAATTTTTCTCCCCAAATCACCCCCAGGACCCCCCAAGCCCCCACTTCTGTCCCCAAATCTCCCCGCAGCACCCCCAAAAACCCCATTTCTGTCCCCAAATCCCCCCGACAACCCCCGAACCCCCCAATTTTTCTCCCCAAACCCCCATTTCAGTCCCCAAATTCCCCCCCTCCCGGACCCCAAACCCCCCATTTCTGTTCCCCAAACCCCCCCCGGACCCCCCAAACTCCCATTTCTGTCCCCAAATGCCCCCCAGCACCCCCAAAAACCCCATTTCTGTCCCCAAATCCCCCCCATAAGAACCCCTGAAACACCCAATTTTTCTCCCCAAATCCCCCCTGGACTCCCCAAACCCCCATTTTTCACCCCAAATCATCCCCAGGACCCCCAAACCTCAATTTCTGTCTTTAAATCCCCCTCAGGACTTCAAAACACCCATTTCTGTCCCCCGATCCCCCCCAGGACCCCCCCAAACTCCCATTTCTGTCCCCAAATCCCCCCCAGGACCTCAAAACCTCCATTTCTGTCCCCAAATACCCCCCCAGGAATCCCCAACCCCCCATTTTTCTCCCCAAATCCCCCCCAGGGCCCCCAAAACCTCATTTTTCTCCCCAAATTCACCCTAGACTCCCCAAAACCCCATTTCTGTCCCCAAATCCCCCCCAGAACCCCCAAAACTCCCATTTCTGTCCCCAAATCCCCCCCAGCACCCCCAAAAACCCATTTTTGTCCCCAAATCCCCCCAAGAACCCCCGAAACCTCCAGTATTTCTCCCCAAAACCCCATTTCTGTTCCCGAATTCCCCCCCTCCCGGACCCTAAAACCCCCATTTCTGTCCCCAAATCCCCTCCCAGGACCCCCAAAACCCCCAATTTCTTTTCCCAAATTCTCCCCCCTCCCCGGACCCCAAACCTCCCATTTTTCGCCCCAAATCCCTCCTCCCCCGCTTCCGGGGACACCGGCGGGCACTAGGACCCGGGGCAGCCCCTCCCGCTCCCGCCGTCCCGCAGCACTTCCGCCCGGCGCGGGGCGGGACCGTGGCGTCAGGCTCGGTGAGGCGCATGCGCGCTGCCCGAAAGGGGGCGGGGCCGACGGACGGCGCTTCCGGTTCCGGGGAGACAGAGGCGCGTGCGGCCCCGCGTGGAGCAGCGGCGGGATGAGACCAGGTGGGAACTGGGATGCACTGGGAGGGACTGGGATGGGATGGGGATGCGCTGGGAGGGACTGGGAGGGGACTGGGATGCACTGGGACGGACTGGGAGGGGACTGGGATGGACTGGGAGGGACTGGGATGGACTGTGATGTGCTGGGAGGGAGCACGGGGGGACGTCGGGGGGGACTGGGGTGGACTGGGTTTTACTGGAAGGCACTGGGATGTGCTGGGAGGGACTGGGATAGACTGGGAGGGGATCGGGATGTACTGGGAGGGAACGTGGGGGATTGGGGTGGACTGGGAGGGACTGGGATGGGATTGGGATGCACTGGGAGGGAGTGGGGGGCAACTGGGAGGGACTGGGAGGGATTGGGATGTATTGGGAGGGACTGGGATGGGATTGGGATGTACTGGGAGGGAGTCGGGGGGTACTGGGATGTACTGGGAGGGACTGGGATGGGATGGGGATGCGCTGGGAGGAAGTGGGGGGAAACTGGGAAGGGATTGGGATGCGCTGGGACGGACTGGAAGGGGATTGGGATGCACTGGGACGGACTGGGAGGGGACTGGGATGGACTGTGATGTGCTGGGAGGGAGCATGGGGGGACTGGGATGAACTGGGAGGACGTCGGGGGGGACTGGGGTGGACTGGGAGGGGACTGGGAGGCACTGGGATGGGATTGGGATGTACTGGGAGGGAGTGGGGGGCAACTGGGAGGGGACTGGGATGGGATTGGGAAGGACTGGGATGGGATTGGGAGGGACTGGGATGGGATTGGGATGCACTGGGAGGGAGTGGGGGGCAACTGGGAGGGATTGGGATGTATTGGGAGGGACTGGGATGGGATTCGGATGTACTGGGAGGTAGTGTGGGGCAACTGGGAGGGGACTGGGAGGGACTGGGATGGGATTGGGAGGGACTGGGAGGAGACTGGGATAGACTGGGAAGGACTGGGATGGGATTGGGATGTACTGGGAGGGACTGGGGGGGGTACTGGGATAGACTGGGAGGGAGTGGGGGGAAACTGGGAGGGGATTGGGATAGATTGGGATGTACTGGGAGGTACTGGGATGGGATTGGGATGTACTGGGAGGGAGTGGGGGGCAACTGGGAGGGGACTGGGAGGGACTGGGAGGGGATTGGGATGTACTGGGAGGGAACGTGGAGAACTGGGATGTACTGGGAGGGACTGGGAGGGAGTCGGGGGCAACTGGGAGGGAGTGGGGGGCAACTGGGAGGGGACTGGGATAGACTGGGCGGGGATTGGGATGCACTGGGAGGGAACATGGGGAACTGGGATGTACTGGGAGGGACTGGGATGGGATTGGGATGTACTGGGAGGCACTGGGATATGCTGGGAGGGAGTCGGGAGAAACTGGGAGGTAACTGGGAAGAACTGGGAGGTAACTGGGAGAACCGAGGCGGTCCTGGGAGGGGCAACTGGTGTGACTGGGAGGGAGGGTGAGGAGGGGAGGTTGGGCCAAACTGGGCATACTGGGAGCCTGCGGGGGGGGGGGGGTTACTGGGCGGTGGGCGGGAGCTGGGCCCCCCTCCCAGTTCATCCCAGTGCTCCCAGTTTCCCCAGTCTGACGGCGCTTTCCCCGCAGGTTTCAGCCCCCGGGGGGGGGCGCGGAGGGTTCCGGGGGGGCCGAGGTGAGTCCCCCCTCCCAGTGCTCCCAGTAAGACCAGTCCCACCCGTACTGGGAGCCCCGCTTCCCTTGCCCAGTCTGCCCAGTTTGCCCTTAGTTCCCTCCCAGTATCCCCAGTCTGCCCAGTTACACCCGTCCTTTTCCCAGTACGCCCAGTTCCCCTCCCAGTATGCCCAGTTACCCCCGTCACCTTCCCAGTACGCCCAGTTCCCCTCCCAGTACGCCCAGTTACCACTGTCGCCTTCCCAGTATACCCAGTTCCTCTCCCAGTATGACAGTCCCACCCGTACTGGGAGCCCCGCTTCCCTCTCCCAGTTTCCCCAGTTTGCCCTTAGTTCCCTCCCAGTATCCCCACCTGCTCCCCAGTCTGCCCAGTTACCCCCTGTCCCCTTCCCAGTACACCCAGTTCTCCTCCCAGTATGCCCAGTTACTCCCGTCGCCTTCCCAGTACACCCAGTTCCTCTCCCAGTATGACAGTCCCACCCATACTGGGAGCCCCGCTTCCCTCTCCCAGTTTCCCCAGTTTGCCCTTAGTTCTCTCCCAGTACCCCCAGTTTCCCTCCCAGTATGCCCAGTTACCACTGTCGCCTTCCCAGTACACCCAGTTCCCCTTCCAGTATGACAGTCCCACCTTTACTGGGAGCCCCGCTTCCCTCTCCCAGTTTCCCCAGTTTGCCCTTAGTTCCCTCCCAGTACCCCCAGTCTGCCCAGTTACCCCCGTCCCTTTCCCAGTACCCCCAGTTTCCCTCCCAGTATGCCCAGTTACCCCCGTCACCTTCCCAGTACGCCCAGTTCCCCTCCCAGTACGCCCAGTTATCATTGTCGCCTTCCCAGTATACCCAGTTCCTCTCCCAGAATGACAGTCCCACCCGTACTGGGAGCCCCGCTTCCCTCTCCCAGTTTCCCCAGTTTGCCCTTAGTTCCCTCCCAGTACCCCCAGTTTCCCTCCCAGTATGCCCAGTTACCACTGTCGCCTTCCCAGTACACCCAGTTCCTCTCCCAGTATGACAGTCCCACCCGTACTGGGAGCCCCGCTTCCCTCTCCCAGTTTCCCCAGTTTGCCCTTAGTTCCCTCCCAGTATCCCCAGTTCCCCTCCCAGTCTGCCCAGTTACCCCCGTCACCTTCCCAGTACACCCCGTTCTCCTCCCAGTACACCCAGTTTCCCTCCCAGTATGCCCAGTTACCACTGTCGCCTTCCCAGTACACCCAGTTCCTCTCCCAGTATGACAGTCCCACCCGTACTGGGAGCCCCGCTTCCCTCTCCCAGTTTCCCCAGTTTGCCCTTAGTTCCCTCCCAGTATCCCCACCTGCTCCCCAGTATGCCCAGTTACCCCCTGTCGCCTTCCCAGTACACCCAGTTCCCCTCCCAGTACGCCCAGTTATCATTGTCGCCTTCCCAGTACACCCAGTTCCTCTCCCAGTATGACAGTCCCACCCATACTGGGAGCCCCGCTTCCCTCTCCCAGTTACCCCAGTTTGCCCTTAGTTCTCTCCCAGTACCCCCAGTTTCCCTCCCAGTATGCCCAGTTACCACTGTCGCCTTCCCAGTACACCCAGTTCCCCTTCCAGTATGACAGTCCCACCCATACTGGGAGCCCCGCTTCCCTCTCCCAGTTACCCCAGTTTGCCCTTAGTTCCCTCCCAGTACCCCCAGTCTGCCCAGTTACCCCCGTCCCTTTCCCAGTACACCCAGTTCCCCTCCCAGTCTGCCCAGTTACCCCCGTCACCTTCCCAGTACGCCCAGTTCCCCTCCCAGTACGCCCAGTTCCCCTCCCAGTACGCCCAGTTATCATTGTCGCCTTCCCAGTACACCCAGTTCCTCTCCCAGTATGACAGTCCCACCCATACTGGGAGCCCCGCTTCCCTCTCCCAGTTTCCCCAGTTTGCCCTTAGTTCCCTCCCAGTATCCCCACCTGCTCCCCAGTATGCCCAGTTACCCCCTGTCGCCTTCCCAGTACACCCAGTTCTCCTCCCAGTATCCCCAGTTCCCCCCCAATTCCCAGTCCTCCCAGTATCCCCACTTCCCCCTCCCAGTGCTCCCAGTATCCCCAGTTCCCCCCCCCATTCCCAGTGCTCCCAGTACACCCACTTCCCCCTCCCAGTCCTCCCAGTATCCCCAGTCCCCCCCATTCCCAGTGCTCCCAGTATCCCCACTTCCCCCTTCCAGTCCTCCCAGTATCCCCAGTTCCCCCCCCCATTCCCAGTGCTCCCAGTACACCCACTTCCCCCTCCCAGTCCTCCCAGTATCCCCAGTTCCCCACCATTCCCAGTGCTCCCAGTATCCCCACTTCCCCCTCCCAGTGCTCCCAGTATCCCCAGTTCCCCCCCCATTCCCAGTCCTCCCAGTATCCCCACTTCCCCCTCCCAGTCCTCCCAGTATCCCCAGTTCCCCCCCATTCCCAGTGCTCCCAGTATCCCCACTTCCCCCTCCCAGTCCTCCCAGTATCCCCAGTTCCCCCCCCATTCCCAGTGCTCCCAGTATCCCCACTTCCCCCTCCCAGTCTTCCCAGTATCCCCAGTTCCCACCCCCATTCCCAGTGCTCCCAGTACACCCACTTCCCCCTCCCAGTCCTCCCAGTATCCCCAGTTCCCCCCCATTCCCAGTGCTCCCAGTATCCCCACTTCCCCCTCCCAGTCCTCCCAGTATCCCCAGTTCCCCCCCCCATTCCCAGTGCTCCCAGTATCCCCACTTCCCCCTCCCAGTCCTCCCAGTATCCCCAGTCCCCCCCATTCCCAGTGCTCCCAGTATCCCCACTTCCCCCTCCCAGTCCTCCCAGTATGCCCATTTCCCCCCCCCATTCCCAGTGCTCCCAGTACCCCCACTTCCCCCTCCCAGTGCTCCCAGTACACCCACTTCCCCCTCCCAGTCCTCCCAGTATCCCCAGTCCCCCCCGTTCCCAGTGCTCCCAGTACACCCACTTCCCCCTCCCAGTCCTCCCAGTATCCCCAGTTCCCCCCCCATTCCCAGTGCTCCCAGTACCCCCACTTCCCCCTCCCAGTCCTCCCAGTATCCCCACTCCCCCCCCATTCCCAGTGCTCCCAGTACACCCACTTCCCCCTCCCAGTCCTCCCAGTATCCCCACTTCCCCCCCCATTCCCAGTGCTCCCAGTACACCCACTTCCCCCTCCCAGTCCTCCCAGTATCCCCAGTCCCCCCCGTTCCCAGTGCTCCCAGTATCCCCAGTTCCCCCTCCCAGTCCTCCCAGTATCCCCAGTCCCCCCCATTCCCAGTCCTCCCAGTATCCCCAGTCCCCCCCATTCCCAGTGCTCCCAGTACCCCCACTTCCCCTCCCAGTCCTCCCAGTATCCCCAGTCCCCCCCGTTCCCAGTGCTCCCAGTATCCCCACTTCCCCCTCCCAGTCCCCCCAGTTCCCCCCAGTATCCCCAGTTCCCTCTCCCGCAGGTGGTTTCCAGCCCCGGGGCGGTGCCCGCGGGGGTGGGGGGCGTGGCCGAGGTGGCCCCGCCCGAGGTGGCCCCGCCCGAGGCGGCTCCGCCCGCGGGGGCCGGGGGGGCCGCGGCGGCTTCCGGGGGGGGAAGAAGGTGACGGTGGAGCCCCATCGGCACGAAGGTGGGGGGCGCTATGGGGCGCTATGGGGCAGAGGGCGCTGGGGGGCACTTGGGGGGCGCTATGGGGCAGTTGGGGGGGCGCTATGGGGCAGTTTGAGGGGGGTTATGGGGCAGTTGGGGGCGTTGTGGGGTGGGTTGGGGTGGATCTGTGGGGCAGTGGGGTGGATCTATGGGGCAGTGGGGTGGATCTATGGGGCGGGGGTGGATCTATGGGGCGGGGGTGGGTCTATGGGGCAGTGGGGTGGTCTGCGGGGCACTGGGGTGGATCTGTGGGGCACTGGGGTGATCTATGGGGCAGTGGGGTGCATCTGTGGGGCAGTGGGGTGGATCTATGGGGCAGAGGGTGGATCTATGGGGCAGTGGGGGGGTCTATGGGGCGGGGGTGGATCTGTGGGGCACTGGGGTGGATCTGTGGGGCAGTGGGTGGGATCTGTGGGGCACTGGGGTGGATCTGTGGGGCAGTGGGGTGGATCTATGGGGCGGGGGTGGATCTATGGGACAGTGGGGTGGACCTTTGGGGCAGTGGGGTGGATCTATGGGGCGTGGGTGGATCTATGGGGCAGTGGGGTGGATCTGTGGGGCGGGGGTGGATCTGTGGGGCAGTGGGGTGGATCTATGGGGCAGGGTGGGATCTGTGGGGCAGTGGGGTGGATCTATGGGGCCAGGGGGGCTCTGTGGGGCAGTGGGGTGGATCTGTGGGGCAGTGGGGTGGATCTGTGGGGCAGTGGGTGGGATGTGTGGGGCAGTGGGGTGGATCTGTGGGGCAGTGGGTGGGATGTGTGGGGCGGCCGTGGGGCGGTGTGGGGCAGCCGTGGGGCGGTGGCGCCCGCAGGTGTGTTCATCTGCCGGGGGAAGGAGGACGCGTTGGTGACGCGCAACATGGTGCCGGGGGAGTCCGTCTACGGGGAGAAGAGGATCTCGGTGGAGGTACTGGGAGGGACTGGGAGGAACTGGGAGGGGACTGGGGGCAGCTGGGAAGGAACTGGGAGGGACTGGGGGTGACTGGAAGGAACTGGGAGGGACTGGGGGCAACTGGGAGGGACTGGGAAGGGACTGGGGGCAACTGGGAGGGACTGGGAAGGGACTGGGGGCAACTGGGAGAGGTGGAGTAGCCCACCAGGACCTTCTCAAGCTCCATACTGGGAGCACTGGGAGCATCGGGAGGTGGCACTGGTGGCACTGGGGGGGTGTGGGTGTCCATGGGACGTCCCAGCCGGTGGGTGACGTCCCCCCACGTGTCCCTGTCCCCATGGTGGGGACACCAAGTGTGGTGGCCTCATTAGGACCTTCTGAAGCTCCATACTGGGAGCACTGGGAGCATTGGGAGGTGGCACTGGTGGCACTGGGGGGGTGTGGGTGTCCATGGGACGTCCCAGCCGGTGGGTGACGTCCCCCCGTGTGTCCCTGTCCCCATGGTGGGGACACCAAGTGTGGTGGCCTCATTAGGACCTTCTGAAGCTCCATACTGGGAGCACTGGGAGCATCGGGAGGTGGCACTGGTGGCACTGGGAGGGTGTGGGTGTCCATGGGACGTCCCAGCCGGTGGGTGACGTCCCCCCGTGTGTCCCTGTCCCCATGGTGGGGACACCAAGTGTGGTGGCCTCAGTAGAACCTTCTGAAGCTCCATACTGGGAGCACTGGGAGCATCGGGAGGTGGCACTGGTGGCACTGGGAGGGTGTGGGTGTCCATGGGACGTCCCAGCCGGTGGGTGACGTCCCCCCGCGTGTCCCTGTCCCCATGGTGGGGACACCAAGTGTGGTGGCCTCATTAGGACCTTCTGAAGCTCCATACTGGGAGCACTGGGAGCATCAGGAGGTGGCACTGGTGGCTCTGGGGGGGTGTGGGTGTCCATGGGACGTCCCAGCCGGTGGGTGACGTCCCCCCGCGTGTCCCTGTCCCCATGGTGGGGACACCAAGTGTGGTGGCCTCAGTAGAACCTTCTCAAGCTCCATACTGGGAGCACTGGGAGCATCGGGAGGTGGCACTGGTGGCACTGGGGGGGTGTGGGTGTCCATGGGACGTCCCAGCCGGTGGGTGACGTCCCCCCCGCGTGTCCCTGTCCCCATGGTGGGGACACCAAGTGTGGTGGCCTCAGTAGAACCTTCTGAAGCTCCATACTGGGAGCACTGGGAGCATCGGGAGGTGGCACTGGGGGCACTGGGAGGGTGTGGGTGTCCATGGGACGTCCCAGCCGGTGGGTGACGTCCCCCCGCGTGTCCCTGTCCCCAGGACGGTGACACCAAGGTGGAGTACCGCGCCTGGAACCCCTTCCGCTCCAAGCTGGCGGCGGCCATCTTGGGTGGCATCGATCAGATCCACATGCGCCCCGGGAGCAAAGTCCTCTACTTGGGCGCGGCCTCGGGGACAACGGTGTCACACGTCTCCGACATCGTGGGACCGGTAAGGACACGCGGCCACCGCGCCCCTGGGGACAACGCCGGGAGGTCCCCGGGTGAGGGGGACACCACCTGCGGTCATCGAGGCCGTGGGGAAAGCCTGGAGGTGGCATCTCCACCTACTTGGGGACATCGTTGAGGTCCTTTGGGGACGTCACCGTGGGGCGGTGGCACCAGGGGACGTGGGGGTGGCACCGTGAGGTCCATGGGGACGTCACTGAGGGGTCCCGGGGTGAGGGGACACCATGTTGGGTCATTGATTGGTTGGGGACACCTTGGAGGTGGCATCTTCCTATACTTACGGACGTTATTTAGGTCCTTTGGGACGTCACCGTGGGGTGGTGGCACCAGGGGACATGGGGGTGGCACCGTGAGGTCCATGGGGACATCACCAAGGGGTCCCGGGGTGAGGGGACACCACCTGGGGTCATCAAGGCCATGGGGACAGCCTGGAGGTGGCATCTCCACCTACTTGGGGACGTTCTTGAGGTCCTTTGGGGACGTCACCGTGGGGTGGTGGCACCAGGGGACATGGGGGTGGCACCGTGAGGTCCATAGGGACGTCACCGAGGGGTCCTGGGGTGAGGGGACACCATGTTGGGTCATCGAGGCCGTGGGGACAGCCTGGAGGTGGCATCTCCACCTACTTGGGGACATCATTGAGGTCCTTTGGGGACGTCACCGTGGGGCGGTGGCACCAAGGGACGTTGCGGTGACACTGTGGGGTCCATGGGGACATCACCGAGGGGTCCTGGGGTGAGGGGACACCACGTGGGGTCATTGATTGGTTGGGGACACCTTGGAGATGACATCTTCCTATACTTGGGGACGTTCTTGAGGTCCTTTGGGGACGTCACCGTGGGGCGGTGGCACCAGGGGACGTGGCGGTGGCACCGTGAGGTCCATGGGGACGTCACCGAGGGGTCCCGGGGTGAGGGGGACACCACCTGCGGTCATCGAGGCCATGGGGACAGCCTGGAGGTGGCATCTTCCTATACTTGGGGACGTTCTTGAGGTCCTTTGGGGACGTCACCGTGGGGTGGTGGCAGAAGGGGACGTGGGGGTGGCACCGTGAGGTCCATGGGGACGTCACCGAGGGGTCCCGGGGTGAGGGGACACCACCTGGGGTCATCAAGGCCATGGGGACAGCCTGGAGGTGGCATCTCCACCTACTTGGGGACGTTCTTGAGGTCTTTTGGGGACGTCACCGTGCGGCGGTGGCACCGTGAGGGCCATGGGGACGTCACCGAGGGGTCCTGGGGTGAGGGGACACGTCCCCATGGGTGGCAGGTCCTCGTCCCTGAGCTGTCCTCCACCTTGGGGACCTCAGGAATGCCCCCATGGGTGGTGGCTCCACGTTCCTGGAGATGTTCTCCACCCTGAGAACCTCAGGAATGTCCCCATAGGTGGTGGCCCCATGGTCCTGGAGATGTTCTCCACCATGAGGACCTCAGGAATGTCCCCATGGGTGGTGGCTCCATGGTCCTGGAGATGTCCTCCACCATGAGGTCTCCAGGGTGTCCCCATAGGTGGTGGCCCCGTGGTCCTGGAGATGTTCTCCACCGTGAGGTCTCCGGGACGTCCCCACGTGTGGTGGCCCCATGGTCCTGGAGATGTTCTCCACCCTGAGGTCTCCGGGATGTCCCCAAGGGTGGTGGCCCCATGTCCCTGGAGATGTTCTCCACCATAAGGACCTCAGGAATGTCTCTATGGGTGGTGGCCCCATGGTCCTGGAGATGTTGTCCACCCTGAGGTCTTCAGGATGTCCCCATGGGTGGTGGCTCCATGGTCCTGGAGATGTTGTCCACCATGAGAACCTCAGAAATGTCCCCATGGGTGGTGGCTCCACGTTCCTGGAGATGTTCTCCACCATGAGGACCCCAGGGATGTCCCCATGGGTGGTGTCCCCATGGTCCTGGAGATGTTCTCCATCATGAGGTCTCTGGGATGTCCCCATGGGTGGTGGCCTCATGTTCTTGGAGGTGTTCTCCACCCTGAGGACCTCAGGAATGTCCTTATGGGTGGTGGCTCCATGGTCCTGGAGATGTTCTCCACCATGAGCACCTCAGGAATGTCCCCATTGATGGTGGCCTCATGGTCCTGGAGATGTTCTCCACCCTGAGGACCTCAGGAATGTCATTATGGGTGGTGGCCCCACGGTCCTGGAGATGTCCTGCACCCCGAGGTCTCCGGGCTGTCCCCGCGGGTGGGGTGACCTCCCTGTCCCCGTCCCCAGGAGGGATTGGTTTACGCCGTGGAGTTCTCCCACCGCTCCGGACGGGACCTCATCAACGTGGCCAAGAAACGCACCAACGTCATCCCCGTCATCGAGGACGCCCGCCACCCCCACAAGTACCGCATGCTCATCGGTGAGGAGGTCCCAGCGGTGGCTTCGGGGGCTGGAGAAGACCTTTGGGCCACTGGGGGGGGAGCTCGGGAAGGTTCTGGAGAAGGTTTTGGTGGTCTTCATGGTGGTTTGGAGGTTCTGGAGAAGGTCTGGAGGCACCCGGAGGTATCTCAGAGGGGTTTTTGAGGTGGTTTTGGGTGTTGTGAAGATCTAAGGTGGGGTTTGGGGTGTTTTGGTGGTCCTGGAGAAGACCTTGGGGGTAGCGGGAAGGTCCTGGAGAAGGTTTTGGTGGTCCTCAAGGAGGTTTGGAGGTTCTGGAGAAGGTCTGGAGGCACCTGGAGGTGTCTCAGAGAGGTTTTTGAGGTGGTTTTGGGTGTTGTGAGGATCCACGTTGGGTCTTAGGGTGTTTTGATGGTCTTAGAGAAGAGTTTTGGAGTGTTGGAAGGTCCTGGAGAAGGTTTTGGTGGTCCTCAAGGAGGTTTGGAGATTCTGGAGAAGGTCTGGAGGCACCTGGAGGTATCTCAGAGAGGTTTTTGAGGTGGTTTTGGGTGTTACGAAGATCTAAGGTGGGTTTTAGGGTCTTTTGGTGGTCCTGGAGAAGACCTTGGGGGTAGCGGGAAGGTCTTGGAGAAGGTTTTGGTGGTCCTCAAGGTGATTTGGAGGTTCTGGAGAAGGTCTGGAGGAACCTGGAGGTACCTCAGAGAGGTTTTTGAGGTGGTTTTGGGTATTTTGGAGATCCCCGGTGGCTTTTGTGGTCTTAGAGAAGAGTTTTGGGGTGTCGGGAAGGTCCTGGAGAAGGTTTTGGTGGTCCTCAAGGAGGTTTGGAGGTTCTGGAGAAGGTCTGGAGGCACCTGGAGGTGTCTCAGAGAGGTTTTTGAGGTGGTTTTGGGTGTTGTGAGGATCCATGTTGGGTCTTAGGGTGTTTTGATGGTCTTAGAGAAGAGTTTTGGAGTGTTGGAAGGTCCTGGAGAAGGTTTTGGTGGTCCTCAAGGAGGTTTGGAGGTTCTGGAGAAGGTCTGGAGGCACCTGGAGGTATCTCAGAGAGGTTTTTGAGGTGGTTTTGGGTGTTACGAAGATCTAAGGTGGGTTTTAGGGTCTTTTGGTGGTCCTGGAGAAGACCTTGGGGGTAGCGGGAAGGTCCTGGAGAAGGTTTTGGTGGTCCTCAAGGTGATTTGGAGGTTCTGGAGAAGGTCTGGAGGAACCTGGAGGTACCTCAGAGAGGTTTTTGAGGTGGTTTTGGGTATTTTGGAGATCCTGGGTGGATTTTGTGGTCCTAGAGAAGAATTTTGGGGTGTCGGGAAGGTCCTGGAGAAGGTTTTGGTGGTCCTCAAGTTTGGAGGTTCTGGAGAAGGTGTGGAGACCCCTGGAGGTACCTCAGAGAGGTTTTTGAGGTGGTTTTGGGTATTTTGGAGATCCCCGGTGGCTTTTGTGGTCTTAGAGAAGAGTTTTGGGGTGTTGGAAGGTCCTGGAGAAGGTTTTGGTGGTCTTCAGGGAGGTTTTGAAGTTCTGGAGAAGGTCTGGAGGCCCCTGGAGGTGTCTCAGAGAGGTTTTTGAGGTGGTTTTGGGTGTTGTGAGGATCCATGTTGGGTCTTAGGGTGTTTTGATGGTCTTAGAGAAGAGTTTTGGGGTGTTGGAAGGTCCTGGAGAAGGTTTTGGTGGTCCTCAAGGAGGTTTGGAGGTTCTGGAGAAGGTGTGGAGACCCCTGGAGGTATCTCAGAGGGCTTTTTGAGGTGGTTTTGGGTATTTTGGAGATCCCGGGTGGCTCTCGGGCTGCGTTGGCCCTGAGGTGGGGGGGGTGGAGGGTGTTATTTTGGGGGGGTGTCCCCCCCCCCCCCCTCAATGTGGGGGTGTCCCCGTCCCCGTCCCCAGGTATGGTGGACGTCATCTTCGCGGACGTGGCGCAGCCGGACCAGACGCGCATCGTCGCCCTCAACGCCCACCACTTCCTGCGCAACGGCGGCCACTTCCTCATCTCCATCAAGGTGACCCCTCCCAGTAGCCACCAGTATCCCCCAGTACCCCTCCCAGTAGCCACCAGTATCCCCCAGTGCTCCCCAGTACTCCCAGTACCCCCCACTGCTTCCCAGTACTCCCTGTACGTGCAAGCACACAGTAGTACCCACCAGTGCCTCCCAGTATCCCCCAGTGCACACCAGTGCCTCCCAGTAGGCACCAGTACCCCCCAGTACTCCCAGTACCCCCCAGTGCTTCCCAGTACCCCCTGTACCCGCAAGCACGCAGTAGTACCTCCCAGTGCCCCCCAGTATGCACCAGTGCCCACCAGTGTACCCCAGTAGCCACCAGTACCCCCAGTACCTCCCAGTGCCCCCCAGTATCCCCCAGTGCCCACCAGTGTACCCCAGTAGCCACCAGTATCCCCCAGTGCCCCCCAGTACTCCCAGTACCCCCCAGTGCTTCCCAGTACCCCCTGTACCCGCAGGCACGCAGTACTACCTCCCAGTGCCCCCCAGTATGCACCAGTGCCCACCAGTATCCCCCAGTACAGTACGCACCAGTGCACACCAGTGTAACCCAGTATCCACCAGTATCCCCCAGTGCCCACCAGTGCCCCCCAGTACTCCCAGTACCCCCCAGTGCTTCCCAGTATGCACCCCCCTGTACCCGCAAGCACACATTAGTACCCACCAGTGCCCCCCAGTATGCACCAGTAGCCACCAGTATCCCCCAGTATGCACCAGTGCACACCAGTGTACCCCAGTACAGTACGCACCAGTGCCTCCCAGTGCCCACCAGTATCCCCCAGTGCTTCCCAGTATCCCTGGTACCCACAAGCACGCAGCAGTATCCCCCAGTGCCCACCAGTATCCCCCAGTGCCCACCAGTATCCCCCAGTATCCCCAGTTCCCAACTGCCCACCAGTGCCCCCCAGTTCCCTCCAGTGCCTCCCAGTGCTCACCAGTGCCCCCCAGTATTCCCCAGTACCCGCCCAGTGCCCCCCAGTAGCCCCCAGTACCCCTCCAGTTCCCCCCAGTACCCACCCAGTACCGTCCCAGTGCCCCCCAGTATCCCCCAGTACCCACCCAGTACCCCCCCAGTGCCCCCCAGTATCCCCCAGTACCCCCCCAGTGCCCCCCCAGTGCCCCCCAGTACCCACCCAGTGCCCCCCAGTACCCACCCAGTACCGTCCCAGTGCCCCCCAGTAGCCCCCAGTACCCCTCCAGTTCCCCCCAGTAGCGCCCAGTACCCCCCCCAGTGCCCACAAATCCCCCCCCCAATCTCCCCCATAATGGGGTAAATCCCCCAAATCCCCAATGGGGGGTGGGTGTGGCCGCGTCGCCCCTCCCCCCCGGCCCCGCCCCTCCCCTCCCCCCTGACCGCCCCTCCCCCCGCCCCTCCCCCCTCCCATTCCCACCCCTCCCCCCCCCAATCTCCCTCTTAATGGGGTAAATCCCCCAAATACCCCCTCAAATCCCCAATGGGGGGTGGGTGTGGCCGCGTCGCCCCTCCCCCCCGACCCGACCCTCCCCTCCCCCCTGACCGCCCCTCCCCCCGCCCCTCCCCCCTCCCATTCCCGCCCCTCCCCCAATTCTCACCCCTCCCCCCCCCCAATCTCCCCCATAATGGGGTAAATCCCCCAAACACCCCCTCAAATCCCCCCCGGGGGGGTGTGGGTGTGGCCGCGTCGCCCCTCCCCCCCGGCCCCGCCCCTCCCCCCTGACCGCCCCTCCCCCCGCCCCTCCCCCCTCCCATTCCCGCCCCTCCCCCTCCCAAATTGGGGGGATTTACCCACCCCTCCCCCCCCAATCTCCCCCATAATGGGGTAAATCCCCCAAACACCCCCTCAAATCCCCCCCGGGGGGGGGTGGGTGTGGCCGCGTCGCCCCTCCCCCCGCCGCCCCTGACCGCCCCCTCCCCCATCACCCCTCCCCCTCCCATTCCCGCCCCTCCCCCCCCCAATTCCCACCCCTCCCCCCCCCCAATCTCCCCCTTAATGGGGTAAATCCCCCAAATACCCCCTCAAATCCCCCCCGGGGGGGTGTGGGTGTGGCCGCGTCGCCCCTCCCCCCCCCCGCCCCTGACCGCCCCTCCCCCATCACCCCCTCCCCCTCCCATTCCCGCCCCTCCCCCCCCCAATTCCCACCCCTCCCCCCCCCCAATCTCCCCCTTAATGGGGTAAATCCCCCAAATACCCCCTCAAATCCCCCCCGGGGGGGGTGTGGGTGTGGCCGCGTCGCCCCTCCCCCCCTCCCCTCCCCCCTGACCGCCCCTCCCCCCGCCCCTCCCCCCTCCCATTCCCGCCCCTCCCCCTCCCAAATTGGGGGATTTACCCACCCCTCCCCCCCCCCCAATCTCCCCCATAATGGGGTAAATCCCCCAAACACCCCCTCAAATCCCCCCCGGGGGGGGTGTGGGTGTGGCTGCGTCGCCCCTCCCCCCCGGCCCCGCCCCCTCCCCCCTGACCGCCCCTCCCCCCGCCCCTCCCCCAGGCGAACTGCATCGACTCCACGGCGCCGCCCGAGGCGGTGTTTGCGGGGGAGGTGCGGCGCATGGCGGCCGAGCAGATGAAGCCGCAGGAGCAGCTCACGCTGGAGCCCTACGAGCGCGACCACGCCGTGGTGGTGGGCGTCTACCGGTGCGACTGGGGAGCACTGGGCGGGACTGGGAGGGGACTGGGGGGGACTGGGAGGGGACTGGAAGGGATTGGAATGGATTGGGAGGGGACTGGGAGGGACTAGGGTGGACTGGGAGGGGACTGGGATAGGCTGGGAGGGACTGGGGTATACTGAGAGGGGACTGGGATAAGCTGGGAGGGACTGGGAGGGGACTGTGGTGGACTGGGATATGCTGGGAGGGGACTGGGTTATACTGGGAGGGGACTGGGTTATACTGGGAGGGGACTGGGATAGGCTGGGAGGGACTGGGGTATACTGGGGAGCACTGGGAGGGGACTGGGATATACTGGGAGGGGACTGGGAGGGGACTGGGGTGGACTGGGATATGCTGGGAGGGGACTGGGTTATACTGGGAGGGGACTGGGTTATACTGGGAGGGGACTGGGATAGGCTGGGAGGGGACTGGGGTATACTGGGAGCGACTAGAATGGACTGGGAGGGACTGGGGTATACTGGGAGGGGACTGGGATAAGCTGGGAGGGACTGGGAGGGGACTGGGGTGGACTGGGATATGCTGGGAGGGGACTGGGTTATACTGGGAGGGGACTGGGATAGGCTGGGAGGGACTGGGGTATACTGGGAGGGGACTGGGAGGGACTAGAATGGATTGGGAGGGGACTGGGATGGACTGGGAGGGGACTGGGAGGGACTGGGGTATACTGGGAGGGGGCTGGGAGGGACTGGAAGGGACTGGAATGGATTGGGAGGGGACTGGGAGGGACTGGGGTATACTGGGAGGGGACAGGGAGGGACTAGAATAGACTGGGAGGGGATTGGGAGGGACTGGGGTATACTGGGAGGGGACTGGGAGGGACTGGGATAGGCTGGGAGGGGACTGGGGTGGACTGGGAGGGGATTGGGAGGGACTGGGAGGAGCTGGGAGGGGACCACGCCGTGGTGGTGGGCGTCTACCGGTGCGACTGGGAGCACTGGGCGGGACTGGGAGGGGACTGGGAGGGGGACTGGGGGGGGACTGGGGGGGACTGGGAGGGGACTGGAAGGGACTGGAATGGATTGGGAGGGGACTGGGAGGGACTAGGGTGGACTGGGAGGGGACTGGGATAGGCTGGGAGGGACTGGGGTATACTGGGAGGGACTAGAATGGACTGGGAGGGACTGGGGTATACTGGGAGTGGACTGGGAGGGGACTGGGATAGGCTCGGAGGGACTGGGGTATACTGGGAGGGGACTGGGAGGGGACTGGGATAAGCTGGGAGGGACTGGGAGGGGACTGTGGTGGACTGGGATATGCTGGGAGGGACTGGGTTATACTGGGAGGGAACTGGGTTAGGCTGGGAGGGGACTGGGATAGGCTGGGAGGGACTGGGGTATACTGGGAGGGGACTGGGATAGGCTCGGAGGGACTGGGGTATACTGGGAGGGGACTGGGAGGGGACTGGGATAAGCTGGGAGGGACTGGGAGGGGACTGGGGTGGACTGGGATATGCTGGGAGGGGACTGGGTTATACTGGGAGGGGACTGGGATAGGCTCGGAGGGACTGGGGTATACTGGGAGGGGACTGGGAGGGACTGGGGTATACTGGGAGGGGGCTGGGAGGGACTGGAAGGGACTGGAATGGATTGGGAGGGGACTGGGAGGGACTGGGGTATACTGGGAGGGGACTGGGATATACTGGGAGGGACTGGGGTATACTGGGAGGGGACTGGGATAGGCTGGGAGGGGACTGGGAGGGACTGGGGTATACTGGGAGGGGACTGGGAGGGACTGGGATATGCTGGGAGGGGACTGGGATAAGCTGGGAGGGGACTGGGGTGGACTGGGAGGGACTGGGGTATACTGGGAGGGGCTGGGAGGGACTGGGAGGGACTGGGGTATACTGGGAGGGGACTGGGATAGGCTGGGAGGGGACTGGGAGGGACTGGGGTATACTGGGAGGGGACTGGGAGGGACTGGGATATGCTGGGAGGGGACTGGGATAAGCTGGGAGGGGACTGGGGTGGACTGGGAGGGACTGGGGTATACTGGGAGGGGACTGGGAGGGCCTAGAATGGACTGGGAGTAGACTGGGAGGGGACTGGGATAGGCTGGAAGAGGCTGGGCTATACTGGGAGGGGACTGGGAGGGGACTGGGATAAGCTGGGAGGGGACTGGGGTGGACTGGGAGGGACTGGGGTATGCTGGGAGGGGACTGGGAGGGCCTAGAATGGACTGGGAGGGACTGGGGTATACTGGGAGGGGACTGGGATAGGCTGGGAGGGGACTGGGAGGGACTGGGGTATACTGGGAGGGGACTGGGAGGGACTGGGGTATACTGGGAGGGGACTGGGAGGGACTGGGCTGTACTGGGAGGGGACTGGGATAGGCTGGAAGGGAACTGGGAGGGGATGGGGTGTACTGGGAGGGGACTGGGAGGAGCTGGGAGGTGACTGAGATGGACTGGGGTATACTGGAAGGGGCCTGGGGTATACTGGGAGGAGCTGGAGGGGGACTGGGATGGACTGGGGTGTACTGGGAGGGAACTGGGATAGACTGGGAGGGGACTGGGGGTGTACTGTGAGGCACTGGTTGGTAACTGGGGTGTACTGGGAGGGCACTGGTTGGTAACTGGGGTATACTGGGAGGGCACTGGTGGGTAAATGGGGTATACTGGGAGGCACTGGTGGGTAACTGGGGTGTACTGGGAGGCACTGGTGGGTAACTGGGGTGTACTGGGAGGGCACTGGTGGGTAACTGGGGTGTACTGGGAGGGCACTGGTGGGTAACTGGGGTGTACTGGGAGGCACTGGTGGGTAACTGGGGTGTACTGGAGGGCACTGGTGGGTAACTGGGCTGTACTGGGAGGGCACTGGTGGGTAACTGGGGCATACTGGGAGGCACTGGTGGGTAACTGGGGTGTACTGGGAGGCACCGGTGGGTAACTGGGGTGTACTGGGAGGGCACCGGTGGGTAACTGGGGTGTACTGGGAGGGCACTGGTGGGTAACTGGGGTGTACTGGGAGGGCACTGGTGGGTAACTGGGGCATACTGGGAGGCACTGGTGGGTAACTGGGGTGTACTGGGAGGCACTGGTGGGTAACTGGGGTGTACTGGGAGGGCACTGGTGGGTAACTGGGGCATACTGGGAGGGCACTGGTGGGTAACTGGGCTGTACTGGGAGGCACTGGTGGGTAACTGGGGTGTACTGGGAGGGCACTGGTGGGTAACTGGGGCGTACTGGGAGGCACTGGTGGGTAACTGGGGTGTACTGGGAGGCACTGGTGGGTAACTGGGCTGTACTGGGAGGGCACTGGTTGGTAACTGGGGTGTACTGGGAGGGCACTGGTGGGTAACTGGGGTATACTGGGAGGCACTGGTGGGTAACTGGGCTGTACTGGGAGGGCACTGGTGGGTAACTGGGGTGTACTGGGAGGGCACTGGTGGGTAACTGGGCTGTACTGGAGGGCACTGGTTGGTAACTGGGCTGTACTGGGAGGGCACTGGTTGGTAACTGGGGTGTACTGGGAGGGCACTGGTGGGTAACTGGGGTATACTGGGAGGCACTGGTGGGTAACTGGGCTGTACTGGGAGGGCACTGGTGGGTAACTGGGGTGTACTGGGAGGGGCACTGGTGTGTAACTGGGGTGTACTGGAGGGCACTGGTGGGTAACTGGGGCTGTACTGGGAGGGCACTGGTTGGTAACTGGGGTGTACTGGGAGGGCACTGGTGGGTAACTGGGGTATACTGGGAGGCACTGGTGGGTAACTGGGCTGTACTGGGAGGGCACTGGTGGGTAACTGGGTGTACTGGGAGGGCACTGGTGGGTAACTGGGCTGTACTGGAGGGCACTGGTGGGTAACTGGGCTGTACTGGGAGGCACTGGTGGGTAACTGGGGTGTACTGGGAGGGCACTGGTGGGTAACTGGGGTATACTGGGAGGGCACTGGTGGGTAACTGGGCTGTACTGGAGGGCACTGGTGGGTAACTGGGGTGTACTGGGAGGGCACTGGTGGGTAACTGGGCTGTACTGGAGGGCACTGGTGGGTAACTGGGCTGTACTGGGAGGCACTGGTGGGTAACTGGGCTGTACTGGGAGGCACTGGTGGGTAACTGGGGCGTACTGGGAGGCACTGGTGGGTAACTGGGCTGTACTGGGAGGGCACTGGTGGGTAACTGGGGTATACTGGGAGGCACTGGTGGGTAACTGGGCTGTACTGGGAGGCACTGGTGGGTAACTGGGGTGTACTGGGAGGGCACTGGTGGGTAACTGGGCTGTACTGGGAGGCACTGGTTGGTAACTGGGGTGTACTGGGAGGGCACTGGTGGGTAACTGGGCTGTACTGGGAGGGCACTGGTGGGTAACTGGGCTGTACTGGTCGGTACTGGTCCCTCCTGTGACCGCCCCCCCCCCCTCTCCCCAGGCCCCCCCCGAAGCAGAAGTGACGTCAGAGGGGGCGGGGCGGGGGCGGGGCTTCAATAAAGGGCGACGCCCACCGGTGCCTGCGGGTGATTAATGGGGGCCGCTAATTAATCCGGGGGGGGGGGGGGATAATTAATGCCTGGGAGGGGGGTAATTAATCCGGGGGGGTAATTAATCCTCGGGATGGGCTTAATTAATTTTCATGGGGGGTAATTAAGCCCTGGGGGGGGTAATTAATCATGGGGTAATTAATCATGGGGTAATTAATTCTCAAGGGGGGGTAATTAATCCCTGAGGGGCAATTAATTCTCAAGGGGACATAATTAATCCCTGAGGGTTAATTAATTCTCAAGGGGGGGGGGTAATTAATCACCGGGGGGGTAATTAATCCTACAGAGGGGGGAATTAATTAGTCCCTGGGAAGGTAATTAATCCATTAAGGGGGCAGATGGGGTCCTGAGAGGGGTAATTAATCCTCGGGAGGGAGGTAATTAATCCTGAGGGGCCGTAATTAGCCCCGAGGAGGGGTTAATTAATTAAGTCGGGGGGTTAATTAATTAGCTGGGGGGGCGCAATTAAGCCCTGTGGGGGGTAATTAACATATTGGGGGGGGTGAGTAACCACATGGGGGGGGTAGATAACCTTTGGGGTGGCTAATTAACCTCCAGGGGGTGTTAATTAATCACCGGGGGGGTAATTAAGCCCCGTGGGAGGGGTCCGCCGCCTCGCCGAGGGGGCGGAGCTGCATGGGGGCGTGGCTCCACTGAGCCCCGCCCCTTAGGGGCGTGACCGCCGCCCAGTCCCCGCCCCGCCTCACCGCGCGCATGCGCGACGCCCTTTCCCGTCTTGGGGGGCGGTGGGGCCCTGCGGCGCGCATGCGCCGCAGCTCCTGTTGGGCGGGGCCACCGGCAAAACCCACTGCTCATTGGGCGAAGGCGCAGAGCTGGCCGGCGGCTGATTGGCGGAGGGCGAAAAGGGGGGCCGGGACGGCGCATGCGCGGTAGCGGCAGCGGGCGGTTTGTTGTGGCCGCCATTTTCCGCGGGCATTACTGGGAAATCCACCGGTCGCCAACGCCTCCGCCGATCCCGGCCCGGCCCGGCCCGGCCCCGCCGCCGCCTCCGCCCCGCGCAGCTCCGCCGCCGCAGGTGAGACCTTTCCTCCGGCTTCGGTTACCGCTACCGGTAACACCGAGTCGCGGCCCCCCCCCCCCGCCCCGGGGCCGCTCCTCTCACGGGCCTCCCCCCGCCCCGGCACCGGCTTCACCACAGCGTGACAGGCCCCGCCCCCTGGACAGGCCCCGCCCCCTGCGACAAGCCCCGCCCCTCCCCTGACAGGCTCCGCCCCATGACACCGGCTCCGCCCCTCCGGGATGGCCACGCCCCACCCCTCACTTGGGTAGGCCCCGCCCCCGGACAGGCCACGCCCCACCTGCGCCAGGCTCCGCCCCCTGCCCGGTGTAGGTTCCGCCCACCCGGCACAGGCTCCGCCCCTTCCAGTCACGGTTACTGGTCGACTGTAACTGGGACTGGGACCAGTATGGACCCTCCCCGTACCAGTATAACCCCTCCCAGTACCAATACGACCCTCCCAGTACCAGTATGACCCCTCCCTGTACCAGTATGGATCCTCCCGGTACCAGTATAACCCCTCCCAGTACCAATACGACCCTCCCAGTACCAGTATGGACCCTCCTGGTACCAGTATGGACCCTCCCGGTACCAGTAAGGAGCCTCCTATTACCAGTAAGGACCTTCCCAGTACCAGTATGGCCCATCCTGGTACCAGTATGACACTCCCAGTACCAGTATACCCCTCCCAGTAGCAGTATAGACCCTCCCAGTACCTGTATAACCCTCCCAGTACCAGTACAGACGCTCCCAGTACGAGTGTGACCCCTGCCAGTACCCGTGAGGCCCTTCCCAGTACCAGTAAGGAGCTTCCTGTTACCAGTAAGAACCCCTCCCAGTACCTGTATAACCCTCCCAGTACCAGTGTAGATTGCCTAGTACCAGTATAACCTTCCCAGGACCAGTATAGCCCCTCCCAGTACCAGTATGACCCTCCCAGTAGCAGTATGGACGCTCCCATTACCAGTATGGCTCTCCCAGTAGCCATATAGACCCTCCCAGTACCAGTAAGGAGCCTCCCAGTACCAGTATGGTCCTCCCAGGACCAGTATAACCTTCCCACTACCAGTATGGCCCTCCCGGTACTATTATGGCCCCTCCCGGTACCGGTATGGCCTTCCCAT
>JAGGDV010000095.1:0-12650 GCA_017639485.1 Pluvialis apricaria
GCATCTCTGTAATAAAAGGGGATTTTCTCAGTGCTGGTGTCTGGAGGTCGGGGGTCTTCTCCCAAAGCTGAAATTAGGAATGAGCTGGAGAAATAGCCCCCATGAAGCAATGCTGCTGTGCTTGGCTTCTCCATGGGCTCAGGGGAGGAGGGCGTGGGGCAATGTGTCAGGAACGGGCCCAGGCTGATACTTTACGTGTGGATGCCCACTGCCCCTGGAGACGGTGAATGATACACAGGGATCTGTGGTCTTCCCGTGGCTTTTGGGCACCACAGCCACCTTGTTCTGCAGAGCAGCACTACCAGCCTGGGGCCACGCGGGGAGCACGGGAATGGGCCAGGCAGCTAGGCTGGCACAGACACGCTCCTCTGTGGAAAGGCCCTCTGGGGGCAGGGACATCCCTGGACAAGAGCAAAGGAGCGACTCTGTGCTTATGAGGGGAATAAATGCCAAAAAAGGGACTAATTCTTCCATGTACCAGGTTGGGGCAGGCTGCTCTGTTGCTGCGGCAGCAGGAGCAGGCTGGGGCGCCTGCAAGCTGGCAGTCTAGTGCTGGGGAGATGCCTTGTGGTCTGGCCAGCCGACACAGGGAGACGCTGGCCTCCATCTCCTCATGTCGTGGCTGGCCCCAACCCTGGGGCTGAAGGGGAGACTGACCCCCCTGCCTGTCCCCCAGGAGCTTCTGTGCCCTTCAGAGGGGCCAACGCTGTGGGGCGAGTGCCCAGAGCCCTGACGTACCCTGCGGTGGACAATTCCCTAGGGCCAGCGTACACAGGGCTGCTCTGCTGAGCCGGGCAGGTGAAAAGGGCAGGGGATGTGGGGAGATACTGGGAGGGGCTGGGCTGGACTGGAGAGTGCCAGGGACAGGAAGACGCCAGTGCAGAGCTAAGCTGTGTGTGTGCAGGTTGGGGGCACACAGCAGGGTGCTCACGGTGCAGAGCCAGGTGCCACGGCAGAGGAAGCAAGGCATCAAAGGCGCAGAAGAGAGGGCACCAGTCTGTGTCATGTTCCCTGGACACCTGGGGGAAGGTGCCCCAGGAAAATTGTCCCACATCAGTCCCACACACTGGTGATTTCCATGTCTGGCCATACACCCCAGCCCTGAGGAGGGACCTTTGGTGCATGGTCACCTCCTTCCTCCTGTGGGGCTCAGTGATACCCAACTCCACCACCATTATTAAGAAAAAAAGGGAACTAGTTTCCTACTTACGCTCATAACACACCAAGTCCCATAGCTCTTGCCACAGCTAATTGAAAGAAGACAAGCCCATTCTCAGAGAGCTCCAGCTAGATCAGGTGCTCGTGGCCTTGTCTTGAGAGATATTGGAGATCTCTGTGGATTGAGAGCCCGCCAACTGGCCTAGGTCCTTGCTCCAGTGTTTGGCTCTGAGGGATTTCTCAAAAACCCAGCTCTCAGCCTTTCCTTGCCCATAATGTGCTCCAGACCACAACCATCCTTCTGGCCTCCACAGGACTCACTCCAGTCTGTCAGGGTCTTCCTTGTGCTGGGGAGCCCTGTACCAGGTGCAGCAGTCCTAATATGGCCCTGTGGTGGGTAACCTTTGACCAGCAGCCAGACACCAACCCAGCTGCTCAGTCCCTCGCCCTACTCAGCAGAGCAAAGGGAGGAAATGAGATGGAATAGCTCATGGGTCAACATAAAGACAGGGAGATCACTTACTAATTAATGTCACAGGCAAGGAAGACACAACTTGGGGAAGACCGATTTAATTTATTGTGGATTAAAATAGATTTGGATAGGGAGAAGCTATAGCAAAAATATTAAAGACTGTTTCCTCACCCTGCTCCTTTTTCCCAGGCTGAAATTACTCCTTCATTCCCAATTCCTCTACGCGCCTCAACCCTGAGAGGTGCAAGGGGGATGGGAAATGGGAAGGTTCAGTCAGTACATAATGGTTCATCTCTGCCAGTCCTTCTTCATCACATTTCTCCTCTGCTCCGTTGTGGGTCCTCTCCACAGGATCCCACTGTATTTGTGGTCAAAGCTATGCATTGTTCATTTCTTTCTATTTTATTTTTCTCCTTTATATTCACAGAATCACAGGAAAGTTGAGGTTGGAAGGGACATCTGGAGGTCACCTAGTCCAACCCCTAGATGAGGCAGGGGCAGCTACAGCAGGTTGCTCAGCACCTTGTCTGGGTGGGTTTGGAATATCTCCATGGATGGAGTCTCCATAACCTCTCCAGGCGCCCTGTTCTAGTGTTTGACCACCCTCATGGTCAAAAAGGTTTTTCTTGGGTTCAGATGGAATTTCACGTGTTTTTAGCTGTCCATCACGTTGTGTCTTTTCATGGGGAACTCCTGAGAAAAGTCTGGCTCCCTTGCCTTGGTTCCTTCCCATCAGGTATATATCAATCATATATTCACATGAATAAGGTTCCCCCAAGCCTTTTCTTTTCCAGACTGAACAGTCCCAGATCTCTCAGCATTTCCTCCTATGAAAGATGCTCCAGTCCCTTAAACCAGCTCTGTGGTGCTTGGCTGGACTTGCTTTAGTAGGTCAACAAGTTTCCTGTACTGAGGAGCCCAGCACTGGACACAGCGCTCCAGATGCGGCCTCACCAGTGCTGAGTAGAGGATATCCCGGTTTCGGCTGGGATAGAGTTAGTTTTCTTCGTAGTAGCTGGTGTAGTGCTGTGGTTTGGATTTAGGGTGAGAATAATGTTGATAACCCACTGATGGTTTAGTTGTTACTGAGAACTAAGTCAAGGACTTTTCAGCTTCTCATACCGCCCTGCCAGCGAGGAGGCTGGGGGGGGCACAAGAAGCTGGGAGGGGACACAGCCAGGACAGCTGACCCAAACTGCCAAAGGAATATTCCATACCACGTGACATCGTGCTGAGTATATAAACTAGGTGGAAAACTGACCGGGGACCGCTGCTCAGAAACAGGCTGGGCATCGCTCAGCGGGTGGTGACCAGTTGCATTGCGTACCACTTGTTTTGTATATTCTTTTATTATTACTATTATTAATATTATTACTATTATTTTTATCACTCTACTACTACTACTACTATTCAACCAAACTTCTCTGCCCTATTAAACTGTCTTTGTCTCAGTTCACAAATTTTACCTTGCTTTTTTTTATTCTCTCCCCCGTCCCACCGGGGGTGGGGGGAGCGAGCGAAAGGCTGTGTCGTTGTCAGCTGCCTGACAGGTAGAACCACAACAGAGCAGAAGGGTCACCTCCCTGCATCTCCCAGCAATGCTTTTCCTAATGCAGCCCAGGAGGCTGTTTACCTTTGCCACGAGGGTGCACTTCTGACTCACGCTAAGCTGCTTGTCTTACAGGACCCCAGGGTGCTTCACTGCAGAGCTGCTATCTAGCCAGTCAGTCATAGAATCATAGAATCATAGAATGGTTTAGGTTGGAAGGGACCTTGAAGATCATCGAGTTCCAACTCCCCTACCATCGGCAGGGACCCCTTTCACTAGACCAGGTTGCCCACGGCCACGTCCAGCCTGGCCTTGAACACCTCCAGGGACGGGGCTTCAACAACCTCTCTGGGCAGCCTGTTCCAGTGCCTCACCACCCTTAAAGTGAAAAACTTCTTCCTAATGTTTAATCTAAACCTGCCCTCTTCCAGCTTAAAGCCGTTCCCCCTCGTCCTATCACTACATGCCCTTGTAAAAAGTCCTTCCCCAGCTCTCCTGTAGGCCCCCTTTAGGTACTGGAAGGCCGCAATAAGATCTCCCCGGAGCCTTCTCTTCTCCAGGCTGAACAGCCCCAACTCTCTCAGCCTCTCCTCATAGGAGAGGTGCTCCAGCCCTCTGATCATCCTCATGGCTCTCCTCTGGACACGCTCCAGCAGGTCCATGTCCTCCTTATGTTGGGGGCTCCAGAGCTGGATGCAGTACTCCAGGTGGGGTCTCACGAGAGCAGAGTAGAGGGGCAGAACCACCTCCCTTGACCTGCTGGCCACACTTCTTTTGATGCAGCCCAGGATACGGTTGGCCTTCTGGGCTGCCATCGCACATTTCTGGCTCATGTTGAGCTTCTCGTCAGTCAGCACCCCCAGGTCCTTCTCCTCAGGGCTGCTCTCCAGCCATTCCCCGCCGAGCCTGTATTTGTGCTTGGGATTGCCCCGACCCAGATGTAGGACCTTGCACTTGGCCCTGTTGAACTGCATGAGGATGGCTTGGGCCCACCTCTCCAGCCTGTCCAGGTCCCTCTGGATGGCATCCCTCCCCTCCAGCGTGTCTGCCTCGCCACACAGCTTGGTATCATCAGCAAACCTGCTGAGGGTGCACCCTACCTCACTGTCCATGTCGCTGACAAAGATGTTGAACAGTACAGGTCCCAGTACCGACCTGGTCCCCAGCCTGATGTCTACTGTGTGGTTGGCTCAGAGGCTGTCCTACACCAAGGCCTTTCTCAGCAGCCGCTTGTGCATCTCAGAAAGTGGCTTCACCTCTGTGACCGCCCCACGGTCCTGCAGAGTTAGCTGGGAGAGTGTGGAAGAATAACGGAAGATTGGCAAGGAGGATTGTAAACACGCTCAAGTGGCTTGCACCCAGGGTGCTGGACAACACATATATCACACTAATTGTTGTTCAGCTTTGTGTGCTCGCAAGTAGCACTTGGATAACGTAAGCCTGGGACGGACTCAGGGACACCTTATCTAGCACACAAGAGATCACTGCCTTGGTGTTGAAGAAGATCAAAGCACAGTGGAAAACTTCGCCTCCTGGAGCCCTTGAGAAGCAGGCGAGAACAGCAAGTCGGAGCTCACACGCTCCTGCTAACAAGGACTTTCTCCCGCTCTGCGGTGCCTGCATGCCCTGCTTGCGTCCCTCTGCTCGGATGTTGCTTCGGAGATTCCCTGATTTGCGCAGTATTGAGATTGAATTTGTTCTTTGCCTTTCATCTGTGGTTTTGTGGTTGTTCCTGCATCCTGCCCGAGTCGGCTCAAACATTTGGCGTAGTCAGCAGGTCCAGGAACAGCCATGCCATGGCTGACAAAAAAGTCGGGGACTGGGGAAGCAACTACGATGACTTCCCATATTCCGGGATGGCCCAGTACCGAGGACTGGGCCCCTCTTGCCACTCTCCTGGCTAAATTGTCTCTGCCGGAGACATGGCATGAAATAGATAACAGGTCAGTGATTATCACCCAGATAATTGAGTCGGCTACGCGTGGATTGCCGTGGAAAACGGCATCAGATTCTTCTCGTAAATTAGCAGGGAGATTGGGATGGCTGTTAGCTACCAGACTGAGAGCTCTTCACTGTGAAGTAATTGCATTACGTAGTAAAGTGAGAGAATTGGAAAAGGAAAACCGGACTTTAAAAGATGCAAAGGTGATCGCTCAAGAAGTAATTACTGTTCAAGCAGAGCGGTGCTATGAGCTGCAAAATAATGTAGACCGGTTGGTAGTGTGTATTCTTAACAAACAAAGCGACTAATATGGGAAAAGTAAGCTTTCGATTTCTCAAGTTCGTGCTCTCACCACAAAATGGTCATGGGATCCCGAAGAATGGGACAAAAATATTTGGAGTGAATCCTCAGACTCTGAGATTGAGTTGGAATTTGATCCGGACTTAAAAAGCAGTGAGGCGGTGGAAGCACGACCCCTCATAGAAATGAGGGGGGAGCAGGAACGAGCAGACAGGGAAGTGCAGATCACGCGTACTGACACTCTGAAAGAGTTAAGGGAGATTTTAGAGATCTGTCAGCAAAAAAATTCAGGGTAAGAATCAGGGGGAGAGCTAACAGGGCAGACATCATAGTAGGAGTCTGTTATAGACCGCCCAACCAGGATGAGGAGGCGGATGAAATATTCTATAAACGGCCAACCCAAGGGTACTGGAGGAGCTGGCGGAAGCGCTCACCAGGCCGCTTTGCATCATTTATGAGCAGTCCTGGCTAACCGGGGAGGTCCCAGCCGACTGGAGGTCGGCAAATGTGACACCCATCCACAAGAAGGGCCGGAAGGAGGATCCAGGGAACTACAGGCTGGTCAATCTGACCTCGGTGCCTGGGAAGGTGATGGAACAGATCATCCTCAGCGCCATTACACGGCGCGTGCAGGAGAACAGGGTGATCGGGCCCAGTCAGCATGGGTTTGTGAAAGGCAGGTCATGCCCGACAAACCTGAGCTCCTTCTATGATGAGGTGACTCACTTAGTGGATGAGGGAAAAGCTGTGGATGTTATCTACCTGGATTTTTGCAAAGCTTTTGACACCGTCTCCCACAGCATTCTCCTGGACAAACTGGCTGCTCATGGCCTAGGCAGGTGGACTCTGCTGAGTAAAAAACTGGCTGGATGGCCGTGCCCAGAGAGTGGTGGTAAATGGAGCTAAATCCAGCTGGTGTCCGGTCACAGGTGGTGTCCCCCAGGGCTCGGTGCTGGGGCCGGTTCTCTTTAATATCTTTATCAGTGATCTGGATGAGGGGATCGAGTGCACCCTCAGCAAGTTCGCAGATGACACTAAACTAGGCGGGCGTGTTGATCTGCCAGGAGAGGTTTAGACTGGATATTAGGAAATATTTTTTCACGGAAAGGGTTATTAAACATTGGAATAGGCTGCCCAGGGAGGCGGTGGATTCACCATCTCTGGAGGTGTTTTAAAAAAGGGCAGACGTGGTACTTGGGGACGTGGTTTAGAAGTGGGTTTTGTCAGGGTAGGTTAATGGTTGGACTCGATGATCTGAAAGGTCCCTTCCAACCTCAGCGATTCTGTGATTCTATGACTTACCCTTGGTGAAGCACTATTGCCTGATATCAGTCACTGCCCCATCTTCCACGCGCCTTAGCAGAGTCGCCAGGAAGAAGTTTCCAGGGCCTGCGAGAGAGCTGTAGCTGTCAAGGATGGAGTGACAGTAGTGCTCCACAGAAACGATAAGACTGTATCTTTCTGTGCCTCAGAAAGAACGGCCCGGCAACAAAGGTCATAGAAAAGGCAATAGGTGGTCAGTGAGTCGGTGGTCGCGATCTGCCCCTGCCGAAGTTACCTTTTAACTCCCTCTCCTCTGGTCTTGGCAGTTCCAAGTGGTTTTCTCGGTTTGCTGACCAGGCCTACGGTTCATCACGCTCTCGACAGGAATACCCTGCTTATCGACAACGCTACTTGAGATGCAGCAGGTTTCCTTGGTTGCTTCAATTGCATTTTACATGTCGTTTTCCTAGTTTATGTCAATTTTACTGCAGCAGTTTTCCCCCTTTGAGACTTACCAAAGTCTTTATGTACTGCAATGACTCTCATTTTCTATCCCGTATCACTAATACATAAGATTGAGATAATTGCTTGGTAATGACACTGTTAAGACATCCAAACAAAATACAAACAAAGATCACTGCCATCACAAAAATTATTAGGTTTTGCAATAGGCTTTGCAGCCACCCGCTCAGGGAAAACCCAAATCCATGCAAGATCTTGTTCAACCGTCAAAGTTCTATTGCCTCTCCTATATTTCTGCCATCAAATTAGAGAGAAAATTATTTTTTCTTATTCTCTTTTGACTGATTTCCTTTCCAATCAACACACCAAGGAGTAGACCGCATATAACGCTATTCTCCTTGTTCTGCAGTCTTCCAAACTGAAGCGAACTGCATTCCCCAAGGGAATCAATCACGTGGTCCCGTTTGCTTCATCAGTCCAGGTTGCTGGGTCTCATTCATATCCCAACGCCACTTTTTGGAATAATTCCCCAGAATCTTCCATTTCCCTAATCCAAATGCCCTTTCCTTTTTCAAATTAAAGCTTAACATCCCGCTTCCATTCATTAACATGGTATCAAAAGCCCGATTCAAATCGAGGGTGAGAATTCCCCACTCCAAAGGAGAGGCCGCTCTCTGTGGTAAAGGCAGACATGCTGTAATTTAACTCACGTTATGGATTTTCCCAAATCACTGGATTAGCTGCAAAACAAAATTAGTATTGCAGATACACAGTTTTTGATAAATCAGCATCAGCAACATCACCCTGACCTTCATTTTCAACTCTTTCTGTCTCTTTTAGACAAAATTTTTGAAAAAGCTTTTTTTCTTTATACAAATAACAGTCAAAGGTAACATAAACCACGCTGTTAAAGAAACCCAAACCAGTCCATACTATCTTTAAACAGCTATTTTCCCAAGTACAACTCATTCATTTTTAGAACATTTCAACCTTAAGGGTTCTATCTCTTCAGATTTCCAGCAATTCGTTCCCGTGACCGGTGCTTTCTTCACCCTAGTATAATGAATCCAGGAATTAATTCCTTCTGCCTTAACAGGGATATAAGTCTTTAACAGCACAGTACAGGGTCCTTTCCACTTTTCCTTCAGCGGCTCATCTTTCCAAGTTCTTCTGTAAACTGCCCCTTCTGCTTGGAACGGATGCGCTGGGGTGTCCAAAGGAAGAGGAGTCTTCTGGTTCAAATACCTGCGTAAGGAGGATAGACTTTGGGAGAGAGAAATTAAATATTCTTTAATCATAGCTTGTCCCTTTTTTCAGACTTTGGTTCATTCTCTCCACTTTACCACTAGACTGAGGATGCCAGGGAGTGTGGAAGTCCCACTTTAATATCGAGGAATTTGGAAACTCCCTGAACTATTTCCGCGATAAAATGGGGGCCATTATCAGAAGAAATACCTTCTGGTATACCAAATCGAGGGATAATCTCCTTTAAGAAGATTTTAACTACCTCTCGAGCTTTGTTGGTGCAACGAGGGAAAGCCTCAGGCCAACCAGAAAAGGTATCTGCCAACACCAATAAACATTTAGATAGGTTGCACCTTGGCAATTCAGTGACGGCTATTTGCCAGGGTTCCCCAGGAGTTACTCGTTTTACAACTGCCCCCACAATCTTCCTTGTTATTTTGGGCTTGTTAGCGCAACATAAAACACGTGTTTTTACTATTATATCTGCTAAACTTTGCACCTTTGGTGCAATGACGTGGGTTTTGCAGTCATTACTAGCGCGTCTGCTCCTGTATGTAGCTCCTGATGTAATCTTTTGAGTACGGGATCCGAGATCGGGAGCAAGGTAGCAGGATTCAGCGCAGCGGTCACAGAAATTATGGCATCATCTTGCTCCGACAGCACAGCTTCATATTTGGCCAATCTGCTTGGGGAAATCCAATGGTGCCCCTTATTTTCAAGGAGAGAGGACACAGCGTGGGGTACAAACACAGCAATCGGTCGACGCAAGGTTAATTTCCTGCATTCTTCAATCAGCGCAACAGTAGCTGCCACTGCTCTCCAGCATGTGGGCCAACCTTTACTGACTTCAGCCACTTGCTTGGAAAAGTACCCCACAGGTCTCTTCCAAGTCCCTAATTTCTGAGTTAGGACTCCTAGTGCAACCTGCTGCCGTTCACGCACGTAGAGTTGAAAAGGTTTTTCTTGATTTGGAAGTCCAAGAGCAGGACCCTTCCAGAAGCTTCCTTTTGATTTCATCGAAACCTTTTCTGCCCTCAGGTGTCCACTCTGGAACCCCTCCACGTATGCTATAAGCAGCATACAATGCTTTGGCAATGAGTCCAAAATGAGGGATCCACAGACGGCACCATCCAGTCATTCCCCCAAACCCTCTTAATTGTTTTTTTTGATGTTGGCACTGCAATTCTACAAATGGCTTCTTTTCTTTCTCTACTCAATTCCCTCTGTCCTTTGGTCATTTCAAATCCCATATATTGGACTTTTTCTTTTCCAATCTGAGCTTTCTTTTTAGAAACCCTATATCCTGCCACTCCCCCAAAATTAAGCAAGCTAATGGACTCATATTTATCAGTACCAATTCACAAATCATCCACATATTGCAGTAACGTTACAGCACCGTGGTTGTTTTGCCGTTGTTCAAGTTCTTTGGCAGGTACATTGGCTTCTTTTTCCCTGCACGCTGGAGACACCCCGCTCGCTTCCCCACCTTGCTCTCACCCTGCCATTGCCATCCATTCACTGATGCCTGCCCACCCTCGCACTCTGCTCCCTGAAGCACAAAGAGGTGAAATGATCTCATACACCTTCTGGATGACTTCTCGTACCACAGCACTACCCTTGGAGTGAAATTTCTTCCTCCTCATGGCCTATGTCCCCCTTCCAAGCTGCACTGTGTGGCAGTGTCTCTCTCCCCTGCTGTTTCCCACCTCTAAGGAAAGCTCCACCATGTACGGAACAACCCTTCCAGCAGGCATGCCAACCCATCGGCCTTCTTGTGGCCTTTCACCTGACCAGGCAGAAGCAGCCTCGCCGTGATCTCCCAGGGCCTTTCAGCTTCTCAAGTAGACATGACCAAGCTGTGTGTTTGCTGTTGTCCCTTCATGTCCTGAGGCAGAAGAGACATGACCACCAAAATATAACCCCTTCTGGAGTGAGCCTGGGTCCTTCGGCAGAGGGCATCTCACAGTCAACGTGCCAGCCAGGGACCTTCTGCTGGCCTGTCAGAGACGCTGGCAGACGTGTGCTTAAAAAGCCATGCTCCAGCCAGGAGTCAAGGGTGGACCTATCAGCTGTTTCATAAAGAAGTGACCTCACAGTCCCTTTCAGAGCCATATTCCCACTGTTGGCCTATCCCCTCCACAGGCAGAACTCACCTCACAGCCGCCTTCACAACCAGAGCCTTCCTAGCTCTGGAGACCTAATTGACCACATGATACCATACCGTACCGAACCATCACCCTCCTACTGGCCCAGTACCTGAAATCATAAAAGTGAGCTTGTTTCATCAAATGGATCTCATACATTTCCTACCAATGGTGTGAGGGGAGAAACTTTCCTCAGAGAAAACGCTCTATTTATAGTAGTGTCCCTTATGTCTCTCCTTTGGCCTCTCTCTTCTTTCTGATTCCTCTCTCTATTTTGTCATCATAGAACTCTCCAAAGACATGTTCCATTGAATCCTCGAATGATGCAGATAGGAAGAGACCCCTGAACACCATTTGTGAAACGATGTCAGGAGGGCCACTCTGGGCATCGCACTGACAATGATGAGGGTGCCATCAAAAAAACAGGGGCACAAGAAAGGTGAGAGGAGCAGGTGGATAAAGCCTTCTGCCTGCCCCACTGGGCAGGACAGCTGTCCCAGAGTGGCAGCTCTGATGCACATGCAGGATGCCGGCGTGACCTGGAAGGGGAAGACTGATCTGAAAATCAGGTTACGAGAGCAAAGAGCGTGAGTGTCATGATTTCACTGCAAGGGAGTTCAGCATTGGGGAAAAAAGAAAACAGAATAACTGAGCAGAAAGTTGGGTCCCAAAATGTATCTGGGGTAAGAACGGCACGATTCCTGTAGATAACAGAAATCCCCCTAGCCAAGGTGCAGCTGCCTTCTGGAAAACACCCTTCCAGGTCACCAGTCTTGCAGAGAGCACAGGGTAGCACACAGCCCTGAACTCATCATAGGATGTGGCCACCAGCAGGAAACACTCCGTACATGCAAAATGTGCAAGAAATAGCACGAACATTGCTTCCTAGACATGATGAGTGCTTTGTGCAAGGTGAGAATACGCATCTTGTAGAGGGCAATGCCGCTCACCCTTGCAGCACCCTTTCCGACTGCACAGGGGAGATGCCCCACAGAGGTGCTTCTCTCCCCCTGTGTAATACACGGGACAGCCCATAAGGGCAGGGGAGGGTGAGGTGTCACACAGGGGCATTTGCAATGAACCGGACAAGACAGGTGAGGGAAATCTCATTGGGATGGTGGGGGCTGTTGAAATGGTGGTAGTTATTGGCTAGGTGTGTGACGGTTGTCCTGGGGCAGCTTCCCCGGTGTGAGCAGCACAGACAGGCCCAGAGAAGACCCTACCCTGCTGGTCCTTCATGTCTTTCCCAGGAGGCCTGGCTGTGTGAGGACACTGCTGCTTGCCCACACCCTGCACAGTCACACAGTTAAGTTGTACCGCTGTGTTTTCTTTTGAGGGGCACGTTCCTGTGCATATTGTTGAGAGCAACTTTGGGAGAAGACGTGAGCCTTCAGGCACTGCCCTGAGGAGAGCCCCCTGGTATGACGGAGGTGCTGTTAGGGAGGCCAGCTCTGTCAGAGCAGCGCTCAGTGCCTGTCCCTGCCTGTGCTCCCAGGGCTGCCACACAGCAGCACTAGGAGCTGCCAGAGCACTCAGGCCTTCCAGCAAGGCAAGGGCTCAGGGAGGGAGTGTGGAAGTGGCGAGAGAGCAGCTCTGGCAAGACCGAGCCTGGTGATCCCTGGCAGTGCTGATGTGCTGGGACTCTTTCCCCCTCCACCTCTGCACACAGGCACTGCCCTGCAGCTCCAGAGAAGGTCTCAAAGGAATGTCTTGGCCAAAGGACTTGATGGAATGTTTATTTTTTGAACACACAAGGAGTACAGATCCTCATTTACACAGTCTGTGTGTCTCACAATGCTGGAAAGATGTGTAAGTAGAAATAGAACAATTAATGATATTTCTTTGTAAAGAAGACTGAAGAAAAAAAACCACAAACAACAATATTAAAAAAAAAACAAACCACAAAAGGAAAATTAGTTTGGCCTAAACTGTAATACATTATAACTGATTTACAGGAGAAGACATTTAAGTGCTTCTGAAAATCATCTGGTCATCAATTGCCACGCTGCATCATTGAGCTCCTGGTTCCTCATGCTGTAGATGAGGGGGTTCAGTGTTGGAGGCACCACCGAGTACAGCACTGCCACCACCACGTCTAGAAATGGGGAGGAGATG
>JAGGDV010000095.1:20778-45712 GCA_017639485.1 Pluvialis apricaria
GAGAGATTAAATATTCTTTAATCATAGCTTGTCCCTTTTTTCAGACTTTGGTTCATTCTCTCCACTTTACCACTAGACTGAGGATGCCAGGGAGTGTGGAAGTCCCACTTTAATATTGAGGAATTTGGAAACTCCCTGAACTATTTCCGCGATAAAATGGGGGCCGTTATCAGAAGAAATACCTTCTGGTATACCAAATCGAGGGATAATCTCCTTTAAGAAGATTTTAACTACCTCTCGAGCTTTGTTGGTGCGACGAGGGAAAGCCTCAGGCCAACCAGAAAAGGTATCTGCCAACACCAATAAACATTTAGATAGGTTGCACCTTGGCAATTCAGTGACAGCTATTTGCCAGTGTTCCCCAGGAGTTACTCATTTTACAACTCCCCCCACAATCTTCCTTGTTCTTTTGGGCTTGTTAGCACAACATAAAACACGTGTTTTTACTATTATATCTGCTAAACTTTGCACCTTTGGTGCAATGACGTGCGTTTTGCAGTCATTACTAGCGCGTCTGCTCCTGTATGTAGCTCCTGATGTAATCTTTTGAGTACGGGATCCGAGATCGGGAGTAAGGTAGCAGGATTCAGCGCAGTGGTCACAGAAATTATGGCATCATCTTGCTCCGACAGCACAGCTTCATATTTGGCCAATCTGCTTGGGGAAATCCAATGGTGCCCCTTATTTTCAAGGAGAGAGGACACAGCGTGGGGTACAAACACAGCAATCGGTCGACGCAAGGTTAATTTCTGGCATTCTTCAATCAGCGCAACAGTAGCTGCCACTGCTCTCCAGCATGTGGGCCAACCTTTACTGACTTCAGCCACTTGCTTGGAAAAGTACCGCACAGGTCTCTTCCAAGTTCCTAATTTCCGAGTTAGGACTCCTAGTGCAACCTGCTGCCGTTCACGCACGTAGAGTCGAAAAGGGTTTCTTTGATTTGGAAGTCCCAGAGCAGGAGCTTCCAGAAGCTTCCTTTTGATTTCATCGAAACTTTTTCTGCCCTCAGGTGTCCACTCTGGAACCCCTCCACGTATGCTATAAGCAGCATACAATGCTTTGGCAATGAGTCCAAAATGAGGGATCCACAGACGGCACCATCCAGTCATTCCCCCAAACCCTCTTAATTGGTTTTTTTGATGTTGGCACTGCAATTCTACAAATGGCTTCTTTTCTTTCTGTACTCAATTCCCTCTGTCCTTTGGTCATTTCAAATCCCATATATTGGACATTTCCAATCTGAGCTTTCTTTTTAGAAACTCTATATCCTGCCAGTCCCCCAAAATTAAGCAAGCTAATGGTGGCTTCCAAGCACGTGTCATAGTTATCAGTACCAATTCACAAATCATCCACATATTGCAGTATCGTTACAGCACCGTGGTCGTTTTGCCGTTGTTCAAGTTCCTTGGCAGGTACATTACCGATACAAAAGAAGGCGTCTTTTAAATCCTGTACTGTAACAGTCCATGCTCTAAAATGAATCTATTACAGGTTCTAATCCTCTTCTAGCCTCCAGTTTTTGATCTCTTCTCCCTGGGTTCTAGTGATAGAACATGTTGGAATGGCTCAAAGCTGCACCAGGGGTGGTTTAGCCTGTACATTAGGAAGCATTTCTTTATTGAGAGGGTGGTCAAACACTGGAAGAGGCTTCCTAGAGAGCTGGTTGATGCCCCAAGCCCGTCAGTGTTTAAGACGCATTTGGACCACGCCCTTAACAAGAGTTTACATGGGTCAACTTTTGGTCATCCCTGAACTGGCCAGGCTGTTGGACTAGATGGTAGTTTCAGGTGCCTTCCAACTGAAATATTCAACTATTCTCTTCTCTTCTCTTCTCTTCTCTTCTACTCTACTCTACTCTACTCTACTCTACTCTACTATACTCTACTCTACTCTACTCTATTCTATGCCTTTTCCCAAGTTCTCAGGGAATTTCCTTGACCTCCATGAACTTGAAAGACAATACAGTGACCTCGCTATGACAGCGGCTGGCTCTCTTGGCACCCTTGGATGCTGCCCCACCAGTGCTGTGGACTGGTAATCTCTGAGCTTGCTCATGTAATGCCTGACTAAAATTACCTCTCTTCTACTTTGGTACAAAATCTAGAATATTGGTCAAAAATGTAGTTTTGAGTAACAATGCACCTGTCTCCAAATCAAGCCTGGTGAAATACATGTCCAGTCCTTGACACAATGCTCTCAGACCCAATACTTCAGCTCATCGTGCAAATTCAGTGGAATTAGCTTATTCAAACATAGGCTTTTATAACTTTAATGTCTAAAAAGGTGAGTCCCTATTGTGGTCTCGTTTGGCAGTGGGGAGGAATCGGCACTCTAGAGGATGATATCATCTCCTCCCATAGTGGTCTGCAGCACTTCAGGGGAACTGTATTTAGCATAAACTTGCAGCTTAACTTCTCAATACCCACCAGCAGGTGAAATGAGCCACATGCCGGGCAACAAGTGGCGATTTGCACAAGTGAAGGACTCTTGCTCAGCAGGGGCCATGCTTTGAAGACACAAGGATTACAACTGTACCGTAAGGTCACTCCAAAACTAAACGGAAAGATCTCTCCTCTAATCCCTGTCACAGTGTTGCCATTTTGTAATTTTCCTGGATTATTTTTCACTCATTGTTTGCAAGAAAAATATGCTCTTTTGGAACGAGAATCAAAACCAGGAAGTGCTCATTCATGTAAACGAAAATATGGTATTGTCGTTCAACGTGAGACTTTTTCTTCATTTTGATCTGAGAGGGTTTTCTTGCATTGTTTAAAAACCTTCCCTCCCAAGCCATGGGAATACTGAAATACATAGATCATTCCATCAAGCTGACATACAAGTTATTAATACAGAGAACGGAGATGGCTGAGTGGAGTCTTAAATGCCTGAGCTGGTGGGATGAATCCCATCTGATCCAAGCTGGCAAAGAGTGCCACCAATGCTTCTTCAGCAAAGAGATTTTGGAATCACAGCTGGAGATTTAGCTTAGCTACCTTAGCATGTTCACAGAATCACAGAATGGTCAGGGTTGGAAGGGACCTCTGGAGATCATCTAAGTCCAACCCCCCTGCCACAGCAGGGACACCTACAGCAGTTGCGCAGGACGGCGTCCAGGCGGGTTTTGAATGTCTCCAGTGTGGGAGACTCCACAACCTCTCTGGGCAGCCTGTGCCAGTGCTCTGCCACCCTCAGAGTAAAGAAGTTCCTCCTCATGTTCAGATGGAACTTCGTATGCTCACGTTTGTGCCCGTTACCTCTAGTCCTATCACTGGGCACAACTGAAAAAAAGACTCTTCTCATCTACCTGGCACCCTCCCCTTAAGTATTTATAAGCATTGAGAAGATCCCCCCTGAGTCTTCTTTTTTTCTAGACTAAAAAGACCCAAGTCCCTGAGCCTTTCCTCATAAGAAAGATGCTCCAATCCCCTCATCATCTTCGTAGCCCTTTGCTGGACCCTCTCCAGTAATTCCCTGTCCTTCTTGACCCGGGAAGCCCAGAACTGCACACAGTGCTCCAGATGCGGCCTCCCCAGGGCAGAGCAGAGGGGGAGGATGACCTCCCTCGACCTGCTGGCCACACTCTGCTGGATGCACCCCAGGATGCCATTGGCCTTCTTGGCCACCAGGGCACATTGCTGGCTCATGGTCACCCTGTTGGCCCCCAGGACTCCCAGGTCCCTTTCCACAGAGCTGCTCTCCAGGAGGTCAGCCCCCAACCTGTACTGATGCATGGTGTTATTCCTCCCCAGATGCAGTACCCTACACTTGCCTTTGTTGAACTTCATCAGGTTTTTCTCTGCCCAACTCTCCAGCCTGTCCACGTCACGCTGTATGGCGGCACAGCCTTCCGGCGTGTCAGCCACCCCTCCCAGTTTTGTGTCATCAGCAAACTTGCTGATGGTACACTCTCTCCCTTCATCCAGGGCATTGATGAATATGATGAACAGGACTGGACCCAGTACTGACCCCTGAGGGACACCACTTGTTACTGGCCTCCAACTGGACTCTGCACCGCTAACCACAACCCTCTGAGCTCTATCGTTCAGCCGCTGTTCAATCCACCCCACTGTCCATTCATCCAACCCACACTTCCTAAGCTTGCCTGCGAGGATGATGTGGGAGGAGACAGTGTCGAAAGCCTTGCTGAAGTCCAGGTAGACAACATCCACTGCCCTCCCCTCATCCACCTATCCAGTCACGCCATCATAGAAGGCTATCAGATTAGTCAGACATGACTTCCCCTTGGTGAATCCATGTTGACTACTTCTGATAACCTTCTTTTCCTCCACATGCTTGGAGATGACCCCCAGAACAAGCTGTTCCATCATCTTTCCAGGGATGGAGGTGAGGCTGACTGGCCTGTAGTTTCCCAGGTCATCCTTCTTGCCCTTCTTGAAGACTGCAGTGACACTGGCTTTCCTCCAGTCCTCAGGCACCTCCCCTGTTCTCCAGGACCTTTCAAAGATGATGGAGAGCGGCCCAGCAATGACTTCCGCCAGCTCCCTCAGCATTCATGGGTGATCATGGTAGGGCCATTCCAATGGAAATATTTTATCTTACTCATTTCCATTGTATCATATCATCCAGTATTCTATTCTATTCTATTCTATTCTATTCTATTCTATTCTATTCTATTCTATTCTATTCTATTCCATTCCATTCCATTCCATTCTATTTCTTTTTCCCAAGTTCTCAGGGAGTTTCCCTGGTCTCCATGAACTGGCAGAGACAATACAGTGACCTCGCTATGACAGCGGCTGGCTCTCTTGGCACCCTTGGATGCTACCCCACCAGTGCTGTGGACTGGTAGTCTCTGAGTTTGCTCAAGTAGCCCCTGACTTGATCCACAACCACTGCTGGTTATTCTCCTCCAGAGACCTGCTTCAAGGCCCAAAGGCCTCGGAGACCTTCTGGGTGAAGACAAAGGCAAAGAGGACAAAGAGTATTTCAGACATATGTGCACCTTTTCTTACACAATTCAGCAGTGGCCAGACCTTATTTTTATTATTGAATATTCTTGAACTGTAACTTCAGTACTAAGAGCTCATCTTGCTGCCCTTGCAAATATTAACTCCAGGGGACCTCTGGCTTTCCTAAACCCCTCTCTGTTTCTGAATTCCTCCTTTGAAGTGACATCACACATCCACATTGTCTCTGCTTCCCTTTCTCTATGGAGCTTCCTGACGAGTTGCCTGTTTAGCCAAGCTGGTGTCCTGAGAGGCCCGCTTGTTTGCTGGAGTATCGGCATGGACATTTTATGGGCCTAGAGGCTGCTGTCCTTGAAAAGCACTTGCACTGAATTCTGCTTTCCTTGAGCGACACTGCCCACGGAAAGCTCCCGGCATAGGCCAAAGTCTCCCACTCTGAGACGTGGTATCTGCCCTCTGCTCCTCTCCTTCCTCACTCCCCCTGCCAGCTGAGGCTCCACTGTTTCTTTTCGGCTAGAGCCAAGGCTGACAAGGGTGACACAGGTTTTCAGATCCAGGGGTGCGTCACATTTGATGGCCCACCTGGCAGCTGTGCTTAAAAGCTTAAATAAAGGACATCCAAACACCTAAAGGAACACTTGTACTTTTGCCTCTGCAGGGATAGGCCAACAGTGGGAATGTGGCTGGGAAAGGGATTGTGAGGTCGCTTCTTTCTGAAATAGCTGACTCATTAACTTGAAGGGTTGTCTCCACAAGACAGCTGCACCTTGGCTGGGGGGGCATTTCTGTCATCTACAGGAATCATTTCCTTCTTGTCCCAGACACATTTTGTGGCCCCGAGGTACAGCATCACTGCTTTGGTTTTGCCTCCGTTCTGCAGGTCTCCTGCAGAGAAACCATGACACTCACGCTCTTTGCTCTCATCACCTGCTTTCAGATCCAGCCTTCCCTTTCCTGGTCACGCCACTTCCCTGTGTGTCCACCAGAGCTGCCACCCAAGGCAGCTCTCCTGCCATGCGTGGGGATACAGAAGGGCTTCTCCAACTGCTCCACTGCTCCTCTCACCCCCCTGGTGCCACTGTTTTGTCCAGCACCCTCATCGTGTTCAGTGGGGGGCCCAGAACAGCCCCCTTGAGGTAGTTTAACAGAGCCCTGTTTTAACACCACCCTCATTCCTGCTCAACCCTCTCATCTACAGCCTGTGGAGTAGAAAGAATGGGGGCTGGGGTTCACTGAGGAAAATGTGCAGGAAAGCTGTGGGCTGAGCAGAGAGCCCATTGGTGTAGTGGGTCTGTAGGAAGAAATCTCTTCTGTTCCTCTTCTGAATTGGCCCTGAGGACATGGACAGGCGTATGTTGTGTCCTGGGCGCTCCTCTGGAAGTGTAGGAGGATGGAGAACGTTTGCCAGTGCCCTTGTGAGAGCTCTCTCAAACACCTTGGAAAGGCCAGAGCCATCAGAGAGGTTCCTGGGGACTTGGAAAAGGCAGACATGGAAGCAGTCTTCCCAAAGGGCAGGAAGGGGGATTGGGAGAACGGCTGCCTGGTCAGCCTCCCCAGGGCAGGGGATATCCTCCTGCAGCCATCTCCAGGCATGTGAAGCACAAGAAAGGCATTGCAGAACAGATGTGGGAGAGAAAGGAAAGGGTTGTTGTGTCCCAGACTTCAGGCAGGCCTTCAACGTGGTCTTCTGTCATCTCCTCATAGCCAGCTTGTTGACAGCTGGGCTGATGTCCTGCTTTGAAGTAAAACAAGCAATTTTTTTTTCAGAATTTTGCTTTTCAGCTAAGCCTCTTCCAACTAACTGAAACTCTCTGAAATTAATGACATAATCTTCAGAGAGTGTGTGCTTCTAACTGCCGCGATTGAGAGACGGAGACCCGGCTTGATGCAAGTCAGGATCTATTTTATGGATTACAACAGTCATTTTTATATCTTTAAACAAACAATGAGCAATATGTGTCTTAAGTTGATTGGTACAACAGCTAATCACCTAATACATATTACAAAAGCTGAGCTCATCATTGGTTAGCAATTAAGCAACAAGATTTATTACTACTTCTCCTTTCTCTCGGCCCCTTCCGCGTATCTAAGGGCTCGCTGGCCTTGTTCCTTATCAGTACAGAGCCTTTTACGCTGAGTTGTTCATATCTTGTGCAACTCTCGGCTTGCAAGGTCTAGCACATCCTTCCTTATCAGTTGGAATTCACTAGGAGTCCTTTTAAGAGAGATTGAGTCACACCCGTCATCTCCCCCTTCTTGTTGCACAATAAGGACCTTCTTCACCGAGTTGGCTATTAGGTTCTGCATACACTGCAGGAAACAGGGTAAACAGAGTAACAAAAGGATAAAAACGACCAAAGCATACACAATCATTTTTACAATGCTAACACTAACATGTTTTCTAAGCTTATCTCAAGCCAAACAATAATTTCTGCTTTCAAAATAACTCTCTTATTCTTAGACAAAGCAAGCACTCTCTGTTCCTTCTAAGCAAGACTGCTATCTTGTTTTCCCCAGGGCTTGTGACCAACAAGTTCCAAAACGTCCCCCTTTATCAGTTGAGCAGTACTGGAGGTTTTGCTGAGACCAGTCGAGCCCTGACCTACATCTCCCCCTTCCTGTTGCACAACAAGAACCTTCTTTACAGAGTGTGCTATTAATCTTTGCAAGCACTGTAACAGACAGGGTAAAAAAAGCAACAAAAGAATAAAAACAGTCAAAGCATACACAGCCGTTTTTACCAGGCTTTTCAACCATCCTGATAGACCCCACTCTCCAAAAAGTCTGTCCAGCCAATCCCAGCTGTCGTTTTGACGAAGTTTGGAGACCCCGTTTTTGAGCTGTTGAATGCTAGCATGGATTGACTCTGAATGATCAGAAAGATTCTTACAACACATACCTTCAAAATCCTCACAGCCATGACCTTGCGCTAAAAGCAAAAAATCTATAGCAGCCCTACTTTGCAATGTAGCATGACGTACACTATCTACATCTAATAAAAGACCAGACAATGCCTTGTTAGTAGCATTTGTTTGTTTAGCAAGCCAGCAGCCAAGCTTCTCTAAAGTTGCTAACGCTCTTCCAGCAGCGGCTCCGGGCAGTAGGAGAGAGGCAGCAAAGCGTTGGCTAAAAGACCAAAACTCCACATTATCATTACAATTAGGGGTATAGGTATGGACACCACGCTTTGTCAGGTGGGCTTTAAAACTATTAGATAAAAAGGTAGCTCGGGAGCCCATTGATGTGCTTGTCTAAGGCTAATTGCTGTAGCAATTTTTTGTAAAGAGTTAATGGCTTCAGGATCGAGACTGTGGGGGGAACACAAATCAGTGTCCCTTTTAAGCAGTTTGAATAAGGGACTTAAATCCGCGTTAAAAATTCCCAACAGTGGTCGGACCCAATTGATTGTCCCCAACAATTTTTGCACATTGTGTAAGTTTTGTATGTCTGTCTGTATCTGTAAAGGCTGGGGAGTTACAGTCTGAGCCCTGATGCGCCAACCTAAGTATTTCCATGGTGGTATTTTTTGAACCTTCTCCGGCGCAATACGGAGGCCTGCCGAGTTGATGGCAGCCATGACAAGGGCTACGGTTTCCTCCATGGCTTCATAATGTTGTGCGGCTACCAGGATGTCATCCATATAACGGTACAGCAAGACATCAGGCATTGCAGTTCTGACAGGACTGAGTACTTTAGCTACATACCACCGACAAATTGTAGGGCTATTCTTCATTCCTTGTGGCAGCACAACCCACTGATATCTTTGCAACAGGGCTTGCATGTTGACGCTTGGAACTGAAAAGGCGAATTTAGGAGCATCATCTGGATGCAGGGGGATATTAAAAAAGCAGTCTTTGAGGTCGATAACAGTCAAGTGCCAGTCTCGAGAAATCATAGTAGGGGACGGGAGTCCCGGTTGAAGGGTTCCCATATCTTCCATAGCGTCATTAATTTTTCTGAGATCATGGAGCAAACGCCACTTGCCAGTTTGTTTTTTAATAACAAAGACAGGTGAATTCCAAGGACTAGTGGAGGGCACAATATGCCCTTTCGTTAGCTGCTCCATAACTAGTTCTTGGAGGGCGCGAAGCTTTTCCAGAGGTAGGGGCCATTGATCTACCCAAATAGGGGTATCGATTTTCCAGGTCAATTTTAGGGTGTCGCGCACTTCAATGGCCCCACATAAAAATGGGTCCGAATGGACATTCCCCACTGAGACATCACATCACGGCCCCACAGAACCATAGGAACAGGTAACACAAAAGGCTTGACAGAGGCCGTGTGCCCCTCTGGACCCTGGACTTGAATTAGCTCCAAACTCTGGCAACTGTTTCCTGTTCCCCCAATTCCAGCCAAGGTTTGGGAAACATCAGCCAGAGGCCACTGCGGAGGCCACTTAGCCTGAGAAATCAGGCTGTAACATCAGCTCCTGTATCAACAATTCTGCTTAATGCTACTTGCTGTCCCCCTCGAATAAGAGTACATTGACATATAGGTCGTTTCTGAGAGATGGACTGCACCCATAAAATTTGCGGATTCCCTGTAGACCCAAAGCCTCCTCGCCTCTGTTGTTGAGACTGGCTAGGAGCGGAGGAACATACCTCCTTGGGAATCAATATTAATTGTGCAATGCGGCTACCTTTCGGCACCGTACAGGGGGGAAATGGGGTCCATGCCATAATTTTAATTTCATCAGTACTGTCAGAGCCAATGATCCCTGGTAATACAAAGAGCCCTGTCAAAGTTGTAGACGACCTTTCCAATAATAACGCTTGTGTTCTAGGAGGTAAGAGACCTGAGATATTAGTTGACAAGAGGTGAACCGAGGAGTCGAGCAACGTTACTGTGTAAGCGGTTGCCAGGTCCAATCCTGCGCTTCCTGCTGTTGCTGAGCAAAGACTTGAGGCACTGCCGCTTCTCTCCGTCAAGGCTGGAATGTAGGCTGCGGAATTTGTGTCTGCGCGCGCCGCTGTCCCGCGCTCCGCAATCGGTTTCCCCGTATCAGTTGACCCTGGAAATCATACTTAGACCGACATTGATTAGCATAATGACGCCCTTTTCGACATCTAGGACAGACCCCAGGGGCCTGGGGTTTGGTACCAGCATTGGCAGTCAAACAATTCTTCTTCAGATGACCAGGTTTACCACAACCATAACAATTCCCGGGTCCCACAGAGCCACGCATGGCTGTGAAAGCAGCAGCCATAGCCTCAAACTCATGTTCTACAGTACCAATTCTATTACAAGCCTCTATCATTTCCACCAGCGTGGGGTTTGGATTTGGGAGAGATTTCAACAACTTTTTACAATCCACATTAGCATTTTCCACGGCTAATTTTAGCAACAAAATTTCCCGCGCATCCACATTGTCTATCTGGCGCTCTACAGCCTGTCTTAATCTATCAATAAATTGCATATAAGGTTCTCGAGGTTCCTGAATGACCGTAGTAAAGGCTTTTTGTGGCTTCTTTGTGTCAGGAACCTTAAAGAAGGCCTTCCTTGCTTCCTCGCGAGTCGCTTCAAGAGCTTCTCTCGGGATATCTCGGGCTTGAGCCACCGGACTAGAGTGCTGGCCTGTGCCAGTAAGGTGCTCTATAGTCAGTGCAGCTAAAGCCACGTTAGCATTACCCACATAAGTCGTGAGAAGCGTTTGAAGCCCCCTTTTCCAATGCGACTCCCACAAGGTGTATTGTGTCGGAGTCAATAACAGCTGTGCTAGAGACTTTAAATCATGAGGAGTCATAACATATGTGTCAAATACAGAAGATAACAAACTCACAAAATAAGGGGAGGAAAGCCCGTGCTCGGTAATGGTACGATGCAGTTCTTTAATTACTGGAAAAGATAAAGCCTCCCACTGTGCCCTTCGACCCTGATAAATCATGGGGGCAACTATCGTTTTCGCAATCTCCAGCTCCCCCTCCTTCAAGGCTTGAATCTTTATACTAGCCCACACATCATGAGGGTCAGGGCGGTAGAGATTCGGCTCCCATTCGGGATCCACCGGCCCCGGATCAAAGGGGTCCTCCTCCGGGGGGTATCCTGCAGCATACACCTCTAAAAGTTCAGGGGTTTTCTTATTCTCCGGCAACACCGGAGGTGCTGCGAGAGGATTTTCCTCCTCCCCCGCTTCGTCTTTATGACTCTTCTCCTGTGCCTTTAAGGTCTCGAAGATGCTCCTCCACCACGGGAGCATGCGCTGGGCTTCTGCGTCCCCTATTGTCGCTGCATCCCACAGTTTCACCCCCACATCGTCCCAAAGCTCCCGCGTAAAAATACTAGATGCAGTCACGGTGGGTATTTTCACTTGTACCCATTTAAGCATCATTTTAAGATCGTGCCCAGAAACATTCTTCCCATGCTTCTGTAAGAGAGCTTCCATAAGTTCATACACGTCTCTCTCTGGGGAAGACATTTGATTTCCCATGTTTCCCACAGCTCACCTCTCTGCTCCGGAGGGATTTTAAGCCAGCTCCTGCTTCCTTTCAGCAGCTCATTCAACGTCCTGTGGGACTCGCAGCATGCCACGCAGATAGGTGGTTTTTCGGATACTCGAATCACGTCGGAGGTCACCAATTTGCCGCGATTGAGAGACGGAGACCCGGCTTGATGCAAGTCAGGATCTATTTTATTGATTACAACAGTCATTTTTATATCTTTAAACAAACAATGAGCAATATGTGTCTTAAGTTGTTTGGTACAACAGCTAATCACCTAATACATATTACAAAAGCTGAGCTCATCATTGGTTAGCAATTAAGCAACAAGATTTATTACTACTTCTCCTTTCTCTCGGCCCCTTCTGCGTATCCAAGGGCTCGCTGGCCTTGTTCCTTATCAGTACAGAGACTTTTACGCTGAGTTGTTCATATCTTGTGCAACTCTCGGCTTGCAAGGTCTAGCACATCCTTCCTTATCAGTTGGAATTCACTAGGAGTCCTTTTAAGAGAGATTGAGTCACACCCGTCATCTAACCAGTAAGGTCTGGTTGGACTAGATGATATCCAGAGGTCCCTTCCAACCCTGACCATTCTGTGATTCTGTGATGTTTGTAGTTGGTGCCAAGGAATGGTGTGCAGAGAGGCTCTTTCTTACCCATATTGCTATAACACCCAAGGGCAGCTCACTTTGTTATGTGCCCCATTGGAGAGTCGGAAGCACAAAAACATAGAAGGGCCACACCTACGGGGAGCAGTGGACAGGACAGGTGACCCAAAACTGACCAGCAGGGTGTTCCACCCCATCTGCCGCATGCTCAGTATGAAAGCTGAGGGGTCAAGGGCTTCAGCCCTCTGGTTTCAATGGCTGATGTCTGAGGAGGACTCTCTCTGTTTGTTCGCATTTGACACCGATCTGTGCATTCCTGAATCCAGATCCATCATCCAGTGCAGGTCCGTTGCTGAGTCCAGTCTGGGACGTTCCCAGTTCTGCCCAGTGACATGAACATTAGTCTGGGAGCTCGATGCTGGTTTTGTATATATGGAATATATTTCATTATTTTCTTATTGATATTGTTATCTTCTATTCTTATTCTTAGTGTTTCATTACAGTAGTTTTAGTTTTCCTTAAAACCCATAAACCTCACCTTCTTGTTCTCTCTTCCTTCTCTGCTGGGAAGGCAGAGAGGGGTTAAAGAGAGCATCTGTTAGTCATTTAGTGGCCAGCCCAGCCTAAACCATGACAACTGCTTTCCTCCATCAGGCAAAAGTGGTCATCACCTCTGAGCGGGAGTCACTATTTGCCAAGAATGAGAGGTGGCATAGACATTCCAGGGCAGGGAGATTTTTTGGGGGGGGGTCCTGGGCTCTGTGCAAGACACAAAAATGAGCTTTACTAATGCTGTAGGCTCCTCTATGATGGAAATGATGAGAACATTCAAAAAAAGGAAGCAACTAAGAAACAGAATGAAAGATGTAGAGTGAAGGGAACGTCCTCTTGCAAATATAAGTGTCCAACATTGCTGGTGGTGTTATCCTCCTTGCGTGGTTTTGTCCCGTTTTAAGATCCTAATCGCTGGAGGATTTTGTGTGCTGCCTCTGTTTGCAAAGGCAAGTGATGATAAAATTGGGGTGGGATGCAGTTGCAGGGACACGGGTGCGTGGTGCCAGTGTAGGTGCCTGGGACCCTCTGCCCAGGCTCCAGCTGCAGCTTCCGAGGGGCTCTGGTCTCCAGCAGCTCCTCTGTGACAGCGGCCAGGCCCAGGCATGTGCTTCAGAGACACAGGGGCCTCTGGACGTACCACTGGGGACTGATGGTCAGACAGCGGAGCAAATTTTACATGTGTATGAGCACAACCTCATCAGCTGAAAGAAGTGAATACTTTTAACAAAATGTCAGTGTTTTCCCATGAGATGCAAATGCGGAGTATTCAGGGTGTGCACTGATAGCAAGAGGAGAGCTATTGACCTTCCCCTCTATTTGCATTGTCAGGACTCTCTCTCTCAGGCTCTGCACTTAATCTCCCTCATCTTTCACGTATTTCAACCTCTCCTAACTCAACTGACCACGTCTGAAGGCACCTGTCCAGCAGCGCATCTGCACAGAAGCACTTGCGATTGCTCCCTAGATTTCCCTTCCCCTTCCTCTTTCACCATTCAGACACCTCTCAACAATCCCGTTGTTGCTTTGAGATTCAGGCAGGAAAATCTTCCCTGCCTTTCGCCAGTCTCTTGAATTCTGTCTTTAGGAAAATCTTTATTTGTGCTTATTTTATAACTTGCTTTCTGTCTAAACCATTTCTACAATGGTTATGCCTTCTGGAAGTCGAACCTCATTGGTGGCAGCTTGGACTTGGCACACAGTTGTGGAGTGTGTTTTACTTTAATGGTGAATCTTATCAGTTTCATTTTGCTCGTTCAAACTCAGAAGAATCCCTCTTTGCCTCTGTGCAGCCAGGTCTCCATGGAAAGCAGGTGGGCGCTGGTGCAAAGGAGCTGTACCATCCAGCTGCAGAGCGTGGTGGAGAAGTGGGATGTGAGGGAAAGGGAGGCAAGGGCCAGGTGGCTGAGGAGAGATATGGTGGGGCTGGGGAGGTGTGGACCAAGATTGTCCATGCTGTGTCAGACCTCAAGGGACAGCTTCTCAGAGCAGTCCAGATCTGCTCAGGAGAGACCCTGGATCAATACCAGTAAGAGAATGCTACGATCATCTCTTATCTACATTGAAAAAATATAGATGCCACCCTTGACAATAAGGAGACTTTTATTAGAAACTCTTTGAAATCTTCCCCCATAAGTACACTAGAAAATTCTACATTTAACTGTCCAAGAGTAGAAGAGAATTGCAGGAAGAGACATGGTTTCTTTGGGCTTTCTTCGCGGTAATCAGCCCCATGGCGTATTTGCTGCAGAGCCCTTGAACCTCAGGTCCTGAGAGGAGCTTGCACAAACCTCTCCTGAAGAAGTCAAAGTCAGCAGAGAAAAAGTACCTGGAAGTATTAATGAGCCCCAGTGAGGGTGGTTCCTGACAAAGGCTCCCCAGGGACTCGTTAGAGCAGACAACTGGAGGCCATGATTGCAGGGAGGCAAAGGCCCTGTGGGGGCAGCTCCGAGGCTGAGCAAACCCTGCCTTGGTTTGCTGAAGCACAAAGGCCAAGCCCTGAGCCCCAGGCCCTGGGAAGGCACCGCCTGTCCCTCACGCATGGCTGCGGGCTCTTGCTGGGGCAGTGGGATGTGCGGGGTGCGATGCTGAGTGAAGGACACCGCTGTGACAGTTCCCAGCCTTGCTGGGGCTGTGCAAGGAGGCAAGGAGACACCACCAGTGCCCTAGGGCAACATGGCTCCTCATTGGCCTTGGTGGCAGAGACCACTGCTGTACCCAAGCACACAAAGACTTGGGATCTCTTGGGTGACTCCCAACCTTGCCAGTGCCCTTTGCCATCTCCACCACACGTTGTCCTACACTGTCCACAGTGGCTCTTTTTCCCTGCAGGCTGGAGACACCCCTCTCGCTTCCCCACCTTGCTCTCACCCTGCCATTGCCATCCATTCACTGATGCCTGCCCACCCTCACACTCTGCTCCCTGAAACACAAAGAGGTGGACTGATCTCATACAACTTCTGGATGAATTCTCGTACCACAGCACTACCCTTGGAGTGAAATTTCTTCCTCCTCATGGCCAATGTCCCCTTTCCAAGCTGCACTGTGTGGCAGTGTCTCTCTCCCCTGCTGTTTCCCACCTCTAAGGAAAGCTCCACCATGTAGGGAACAACCCTTCCAGAGGGCATGCCAACCCATCGGCCTTCTTGTGGCCTTTTACCTGACCAGGCAGAAGCAGCCTCACCATGATCTCCCAGGGCCTTTCAGCTTCTCAAGTAGACATGACCAAGCTGTGTGTTTGCTGTTGTCCCTTCATGTCCTGAGGCAGAAGAGACATGACCACCAAAATATAACCCCTTCTGGAGTGAGCCTGGGTCCTTCGGCAGAGGGCATCTCACAGTCAATGTGCCAGCCAGGGACCTTCTGCTGGCCTGTCAGAGACGCTGGCAGACGTGTGCTTAAAAAGCCATGCTCCAGCCAGGAGTCAAGGGTGGACCTATCAGCTGTTTCATAAAGAAGTGACCTCACAGTCCCTTTCCCAGCCATATTCCCACTGTTGGCCTATCCCCTCCGGAGGCAGAACTCACCTCACAACCGCCTTCACAACCAGAGCCTTCCTAGCTCTGGAGACCTAATTGACCACATGATACCATACCGTACCGAATCATCACCCTCCTACTGGCCCAGTACCTGAAATCATAAAAGTGAGCTTGTTTCATCAAATGGATCTCATACATTTCCTACCAATGGTGTGAGGGGAGAGACTTTCCTCAGAGAAAACGCTCTAGTTATAGTAGTGTACTTTATCTCTCTCTTTTGGCCTCTCTCTTCTTTCTGATTCCTCTCTCTATTTTGTCATCATAGAACTCCCCAAAGACAAGTTCCATTGAATCCTCGAATGATGCAGATAGGAAGAGACCCCTGAACACCATTTGTGAAACGATGTCAGGAGGGCCGCTCTGGGCATCGCACTGACAATGATGAGGGTGCCATCAAAAAACCAGGGGCACAAGAAAGGTGAGAGGAGCAGGTGGATAAAGCCTTCTGCCTGCCCCACTGGGCACGACAGCTGTCCCAGAGTGGCAGCTCTGATGCACGTGCAGGATGCCAGTGTGACCTGGAAGGGGAAGACTGCTCTGAAAATCAGGTTATGAGAGCAAAGAGCGTGAGCGTATTAATTTAACTGCAAGGGAGTTCAGCATTGGGGAAAAAAGAAAACAGAATAACTGAGCAGAAAGTTGGGTCCCAAAATGTGTCTGGGGCAAGAATGGCACGATTCCTGTAGATAACAGAAATCCCCCTAGCCAAGGTGCAGCTGCCTTCTGGAGAACACCCTTCCAGGTCACCAGTCTTGCAGAGAGCACAGGGTAGCACACAGCCCTGAACTCATCAGAGGATGTGGCCACCAGCAGGAAACACTCCATACATGCAAAATGTGCAAGAAATAGCACGAACATTGCTTCCTAGACATGATGACCTTTCTGCAAGGTGAGAATACGCATCTTGTAGAGGGCAATGCCGCTCACCCTTGCAGCACCCTTTCTGAGTGCACAGGCGAGATGCCCCACAGAGGTGCTTCTCTCCCCCTGTGTAATACACGGGACAGCCCATAAGGGCAGGGGAGGGTGAGGTGGCACACAGGGGCATTTGCAATGAACCGAACAAGGCAGGTGAGGGAAATCTCATTGGGATGGTGGGGGCTGTTGAAATGGTGGTAGTTATTGGCTAGGTGTGTGACGGTTGTCCTGGGGCAGCTTCCCCGGTGTGAGCAGCACAGACAGGCCCAGAGAAGACCCTGCCCTGCTGGTCCTTCATGTCTTTCCCAGGAGGTCTGGCTGTGCAAGCACACTGCTGCTTGCCCACACCCTGCACAGTCACACAGTTAAGTTGTACCGCTGTGTTTTCTTTTGAGGGGCACGTTCCTGTGCATATTCTTGAGAGCAACTTTGGGAGAAGACATAAGCCTTCAGGCACTGCCCTGAGGAGAGCCCCTGGTATGACGGAGGTGCTGTTCGGGAGGCCAGCTCTGTCAGAGCAGCGCTCAGTGCCTGTCCCTGCCTGTGCTCCCAGGGCTGCCACACAGCAGCACTAGGAGCTGCCAGAGCACTCAGGCCTTCCAGCAAGGCAAGGGCTCAGGGGGGGAGTGTGGAAGTGGCGAGAGAGCAGCTCTGGCAAGACCGAGCCTGGTGATCCCTGGCAGTGCTGCTGTGCTGGGACTCCTTCCCTTCAACCTCTGCCCACAGGCATTTCTCTGCTGCTCCAGACAAGGTTTCAAAGGAAAGATCTTGGGCAAAGGACGTGCTGGAATGTTTATTTTTTGAACACATGAAGAGTACAGATCCTCATTTACACAGTCTGTTTGTTTCACAATTCTGGAAAGATGCGTAAGGAGAAACAGAATAATTAATGATATTTCTTTGTAAAGAAGACTGTATGAAGTAAAAAAAAACACAAACAACAATCATAACTAAAACAAAAAAAACACAAAAGCATAATGGGGTTTGCCTAAACTGAGGTACATTATGAGTGGTTTGCAGATCACGACTTTTAAGTGCTTCTGAAAATCATCTGGTCATCAATTGCCACACTGCATCCTTGAGCTCCTGGTTCCTCATGTTGTAGATGAGGGGGTTCACTGCAGGAGGCACCACCGAGTACAGCACAGCCGCCACCACGTCTAGAAATGGGGAGGAGATGGAGGGGGGCTTCAGGTAGGCAAACGTGCCAGTGCTGATAAACAGCGAGACCACGGCCAGGTGAGGGAGGCACGTGGAGAAGGCTTTGTGCCGTCCCTGCTCGGAGGGAATCCTCAGCACGGCACCGAAGATCTGCACATAGGACAGCACAATGAAAACAAAGCAAATAAAAGCAATCAAGGCACTAACCCCAAGAAGCCCGACTTCCCTAACGTAGGAGTGTGAGCAGGAGAGCTTGAGAATCTGTGGGATTTCACAGAAGAACTGGTGCAGGGCATTGCCCTGGCAGAGTGGTAGTAAAAATGTATTGGCTGTGTGCAGGGCAGAATAGACAAAGCCACTGCCCCAGGCAGCTGCTGCCATGCGGACACAAGCTCTGCTGCCCAGCAGGGTCCCGTAGTGCAGGGGTTTGCAGATGGCAATGTAGCGGTCATAGGCCATGATTGTAAGAATAGAAAACTCTCCTGCAATCAAGAAGAGAAAGAAAAAGAGCTGTGTAGCACAACCCAAATAGGAGATGTCCCTGGTGCCCCACAGGGAATTGGTAATGGCTTTGGGCACAGTGGTGGAGATGGATCCCAGGTCAAGAACAGAGAGGTTGAGGAGGAAGAAGTACATGGGGGTGTGGAGGTGGTGGTCGCAGGCAATGGCGGTGATGATGAGGCCGTTTCCCAGGAGGGCAGCCAGGTAGATGCCCAGGAAGAGCCAGAAGTGCAAGAGCTGCAGCTCCCGTGTGTCTGCGAATGCCAGGAGGAGGAACTGGGTGATGGAGCTGCTGTTGGACATTTGTTCACTCTGGGCATGGGGTTCTGTTGAAGAGGAGAAGACACTGACATGATACAGCAGACTTGTTTGAGTCCCCCTCTGCTGTTTCCCCAAAAATTCCCAAACAATGACTTATTTTCTTTGGAGTACTTTCATTCATTGCCTTTTTTTTTTGTGATCAGGATTGTGCTCCTGAGGGCACCTCCCTGGAAGGGGCAGAAATCCTTCTCCTTCACAGTGCTTTTTGCCTGAACACGGGTGAGCCCTGAGGGACAAAAGGGCTCTCTGTGCCTTAGTGCACCATACAGTTGTCCTCTGCTTACGCTTCTCTCCATGATTTCCCTAACAACGAACTTGAGGAAAAAAAAATTGGACTTTTGTGAGTGTGGGAGAGTCCGTTTTCAAAGCCCATTTCTCCGCCCTGTTTTCTCTCTCCCTGTGCAGCTGGGCAGAGAGGGATGCAGAAGGGTGGAGGGGCTCTCTGTGCCTGGAGCTGTCCCTGCCAGGAGCTGCTGCTCTGTCCCCAGGGCTCCCCCTGCCAGTGCTCCCAGAGCCCATCCCACCCGCTGTGTGCTCAGCTCTGCCCTGCAGACCCCTCCTGGCAGCAGGGCACTGCCCAGGGCCAGCTCCCTCTTGGCGGCTCCTAAGGAGTGGAGCAGATCCAGCCTGATGCTGCAGCAACGGTGACGCTGGTGCTGTCTGTGGGTAGGGGAGTGGGTGAAGGCACCCGATGAGGTTTGTGGCAGATCTGCAGATCCCTCAGTATCACAGTGACGGCTCCTTTCCCTTAGGAGAAAGCTGAGAGCACAGAGCATGGAAAGGTCTTTGTCTTTAAGGTCATCCCTGCCTTGACTTTCCTCTTGAAATGCTGCCTCTGCCAATGTTCTGGGGTTGATCAGCAGCTGTGAGCAGCCCTGACCCATGCAGCACCCTATCAAGACCAGTAGGACCCTGCCCTGAAAGGGGTCACTCCTTTTTTCCAGAGCTTCTCCCCACAGAAGCTGCGTGGGGAGCTCCCCAGGCAGGCGGAGAGCTGACCCTGGCAGGCGGCAGAGTCCCTGCCCCGGCACACAGCCCCCGGGGTGCAGGGACCCTGCTGGTAAGGACAGCCCTGGCCACCCCTGGCCGCATACCTATCTGCAAATCCCTGGAGTCATCCCTGGGAGAAGGCAGCTGTCCTTCATTGTCCATCTCACCGTGCAGCACGGCATCCCTGCTTGAAGCATGTCATCCTTCTCCGCACCAGAAAAGCCGGGAGAGCCATCCTGACAGCTCCTATCAGCCATGGCATGTGCCAGGTCTAGGAGACACTGCCAGGACTCAGCTGCATTGCCCTGCAGCCAGAGACTTACCACGTGAAAGGCTGTGAAGATCTCTCTCCAAGTGAGCTCTCAGTAGTAGGAAAGACACCCCAGACTGCCTTTATCCCTCTCTCCCTTCTCTTGCCTGCCCTCAGAGCCTGCAGGCAGTGCCCCCAGCCCTGCTCCTGGGCAGAGCTGTCTCTCTGCAGCGCTGCCCGCTTGCCAGGAGCTCCCTGCGTCCCAGGAGCCTGCCCAGCTTAGCAGCAGAGGACCAGGTGTGACTTTCTTGGCCTCCTTCCCGCACTCCCCCAATCCCTCGAGGTGTCCCTGTGCCTCCAGGGCTGACAGCACCTCAAAGGCAGCGGGGTCTCTCCTGGGGAAGAGAATTTGAAGCAGAATGAAGTAATCACCAACTGTCCCTCTCTAAACCCTGGACAGAGTGATTCCTGCAGTGGGTATTGCTCTACCAGGGTGTGCGGACCTACAGGAGGTGTCCATGTTCCCCTCTGGAAACCCCCATTCCTGTCCCATGGCCAGGCAGGGCACGGCGGCAGTGACAGGCCGGGGATCATTCCCACCGGTGCAAGGCAGGGATTGAGTCAAGTCAATGGAGGCGTCTCAGCTCTCAGCAGTGTTCCTGAGGCCGGAGGGACATTCAGCTTCTCCAGTGCACCCCACAGACCCACAGGAGAGGGGATTCCTCTTGCCTCAGCTCAGCTGCCCAAAATCTGTGTAAGCTCCTTATCTAGGCTGCCCGGTGAATAATGGAGAGAGAGGCCGGGAGGGAGTTTTTGTGATGCAAACACCAGGTGATATTTGAGGCGGAGAGGTAGTTCAGGACATGTGCGGGGAACTGCAAACTCTAACGGAGCCATCGTGAGAGAGAGGGCAGCATCTGGGGGCATTGTCCTGGACACTAGTGGGGAATCCCTAGTGGGTGCAGATTCATCCATTCATCCCTAATGGTGCAGATTCTGGTCACCACAGCCTCTTGTCTTCTTCACACAGTATCCATCCAAGTCAACCTAGGGACTTAGAAAAACTCAAGATGTTCCATTAACTTATGCTTACTCTATGCCTCTTCTAGATGTCTCAGCTTTATAAATTGCTTACTGTGGGTTAATCACTCATTTCCTGCCTATTATTACATTCTCCATTTGCTATTCTGTGGATTCAGCTTGCCTGGGGTTCAGGCCAGCCATGGTCAGGACTATACAGGGGATAAATGAGCAGTGCTTACATAATTCTCAGAGTATTCTCTTTAAGCACCTGCATTCTATTAATCAACCTTATACAATTACATCTATTCTTCAACCGTTCTATGATTATTCTCAAAATATATAAGAAATCTAACAAGGCCTAAGTTACTTAAATTACCGAAAAGCTTATTTCTTTAACAATTCCCTCCTTTTCTTTTCATCGCATCCCTGTGATTGTACTTATTTATGATTCCACATTTTTTGTTCTATTTTCTGCAATATAAAGGAGCAACAAGTCATACAACTTTGAAGCAAAACAATCATACATACAAATATGATTATAATAGTAAAAGCAATGACAATCAATTTCTTCATCCAAGTCGTCAGATTTGGGAACCAGGATGTCAGCCAAGAAAATGTATCAGAAAAACCCCAAGAAATGTCATCTCTTTGGATCTGTCGCATAGTAGAACTCACTTCCCGTATTTTATGGACATCTGTTATCAATTCTCCAGATAATTCCAACCGATCGAAATCCTTGGTTTACTGTTTTTGGAAGGGCTACACAGATCCAACATTCACTCAGGTTTAGATTACTACTAAAAGATTTTATCAAGAACACGTGCATATTATCTGTCCACATATTTTTTGAACTTACTTGGCTGACATCTCTGCGTTTCCTAATAAGATGCTTCTTCAAAACATTTAAAGGTGTCATACTTCGGTATCGTTCAGGTGTGTCTAACCAAATCTGATTCCAGCACAGTGGGTTCCCTAGTCGATACTTCATAACCCTAAATTTGAAGGTAAAGTGACTGCTCGATAAATGGAATCCATGACAGCACCAATTTCCATGACCATAAATCATAGAATCATAGAATCATAGAATAAGTGAGGTTGGAAGGGACCATTAAGATCATCAAGTCCAACCGTTAACCTACCCTGATTTAAAAACACCCACTTCTAAACCATGTCCCTAAGCACCTCATCTACCCTTTTCTTAAACACCTCCAGGGATGGTGAATCCACCACCTCTCTGGGCAGCCCATTCCAATGTTTAATAACCCTTTGAGTGAAAAAATGCTTCCTAATATCCAATCTAAACCTGCCCTGACATAACTTGAACCCGTTTCCTCTTGTCCTATCACTTGCCACGTAGGAGAAGAGGTCAGCCCCCATCTCTCTAAAACCTCCCTTCAGGTAGTTGTAGAGGGTGATAAGGTCACCCCTCAGCCTCCTCTTCTCCAGGCTAAACAACCCCAGCTCCCTCAGTCGTTCCTCATAAGGCTTGTCCTCCAGACCCCTCACCAGCCTGGTAGCCCTTCTCTGGACACGCTCCAGCACCTCAATGTCCTTCTTGTAGTGAGGGGCCCAAAACTGAACACAGTACTCGAGGTGAGGCCTCACCAGTGTCGAGTACAGGGGGATGATTACTTCCCTACTCGGCTCACTACACTATTCCTGATGCAGGCCAGGATGTTGTTGGCCCTCTTGGCTGCCTGGGCACACTGCTGGCTCATACTCAGCCGGCTGTCCACCAACACCCCCAGATCCTTCTCTGCCAGGCAGCTTTCGAGCCACTCCGCCCCCAGTCTGTAGCACTGCATGGGGTTGTTGTGACCCAAGTGCAGGACCCGACACTTGGCCTTGTTGAACCTCATACCATTGGCCTCAGCCCATCTGTCCAGCCTGTCCAGATCTCTCTGCAGAGCCAATCTACCCTCAAGCAGATCAACACGCCCCCCCAGTTTAGTGTCGTCTGCGAACTTACTGAGGGTGCACTCGATCCCCTCATCCAGATCATTAATAAAGATATTAAAGAGAACCGGTCCCAGCACCGATCCCTGGGGGACACCACTTGTCACTGGACACCAACTGGATTTAACTCCATTTATCACCACTCTCTGGGTACGGCCATCCAACCAGTTTTTTACCCAGCGAAGGGTACACCTGTCCAGGCCACGAGCAGCCAGTTTCTCCAGTAGAATGCTATGGGAAACGGTGTCAAAAGCCTTGCAAAAGTCCAGGTAGACAACATCCACAGCTTTTCCTTCATCCACTAAGCGGGTCACCTCATCATAGAAGGAGATCAGGTTTGACAGGCATGACCTGCCTTTCACAAACCCATGCTGACTGGGCCTGATCACCTTGTTCTCCTGCATGTGCCGTGTGATGGCACTGAGGATGATCTGTTCCATGACCTTCCCAGGCACCGATGTCAGACTGACTGGCCTATAGTTCCCCGGATCCTCCTTCCGGCCCTTCTTATGGATGGGTGTCACATTTGCCAACCTCCAGTCAGCTGGGACCTCCCCGGTTATCCAGGACTGTTCATAAATGATGCAGAGTGGCCTGGTGAGCACTTCCGCCAGCTCCTTCAGTACCCTTGGATGGATCCCATCCGGCCCCATAGATTTGTGCACCTCCAGGTGCTGAAGCAGGTCCCTCACCATTTCCCTTTGGATTACAGGGGCTTCATTCTGCTCCCCATCCCTGTATTCTAGCTCAGGGGTTAGGGAACTCAAGGAACAACTGGTCCTACTGCTGAAGACTGAGGCAAAGACGGCATTAAGTACCTCAGCCTTATCCTCGTCCTTAGTCAATACGTTACCAGCCTGGTCTACTAGAGGACAGAGATTATCCTTAGTCCTCTTTTTATTGCCAATATATTTATAGAAACTTTTTTTGTTGTCCTTGACAACAGAAGCCAGGTTTAGTTCTAGCTGGGCTTTGGCCTTCCTAATTTTTTCCCTACATAGCTTCACTACCTCTTTGTAGTCCTCCTGAGCGGCCTGCCCTTCTTTCCAAAGGCCATATATCCTCTTTTTTTCCCTAAGCTGCAACACTAGCTCCCTGCTTAGCCAGGCCGGTCTTTTTCCCCGACGGCTTGTCTTCCGGCACATGGGGACAGCCTGCTCCTGCGCCTTTAGGACTTCCTTCTTGAAAAACATCCAGGCTTCCTGGGCTCCTTTGCCCTGGAGGACCGCCTCCCAGGGGACTTTTTCAACCAGGCTCCTGAAGAGCCCAAAGTCCGCCCTCCGGAAGTCCAAGGTGGCAGTTCTGCTGACCCCCTTCCTTGCTTCTCCCAGAATTGAGAACTCTATCATTTCGTGGTCACTGTTGCCAAGACGGCCTCCGACCATCACATCCCCCACAAGACCTTCCCTGTTGACAAACAACAGATCCAGCAGGGCACTTTCCCTAGTTGGCTCTTTCACTAACTGTGTTAAGAAGTTATCCCCAGTACCTTCCAGGAACTTTCTAGACTGTTCCCTCCCTGCTGTATTGTATTCCCAGCAGATGTCTGGCAAATTGAAGTCACCCACGAGGACTAGAGCTCGCGACCTTGAGACTTCTCCCAGCCGTTTATAGAATATTTCATCTGTCTCCTCATCCTGGTTGGGCGGTCTATAACAGACTCCTACTACAATATCTGCCTTGTTAGCCCTCCCCCTGATCTTTACCCATAAACACTCAATCCCATTATCACCATCTTCTAATTCAAAGCATTCATAACACTCCCTGATATAGAGGGCCACACCCCCGCCTCTTCTTGCTCGCCTATCCTTCCTGAAGAGTCTATAGCCATCCATGGCAACATTATAGTCATGAGAGTCATCCCACCATGTTTCTGTGATGGCAACTACATCATAATTACCCTGGTGCACGATGGCTTCCAGCTCCTCTTGTTTGTTGCCCATGCTACGTGCATTAGTGTATAAGCACTTCAGGTGGGCTATAGGTCCTTTCTCCTTTTTACTGGAGGGAGCTAAAGTTCTGCTATCCCCAGACATCTTCCTAAGGAGCCCGGTTACACCCCCTGTCTTTTCCAAGTCTAGTGCCAGCCCACCAATTTCAGGATTTTTGCTAGCAACCTTGGATCTATCCCCATCCCCCTTCGAACCTAGTTTAAAGCCCTGTCAATGAGCCCCGCCAACTGCTGCCCTAAAACCCTTTTCCCCCTCTGAGACAGGCTTTTGGTGTCTGTTGCCAGCAGGCCTGGTGTC
>JAGGDV010000096.1:0-42690 GCA_017639485.1 Pluvialis apricaria
GATACTGGGAGGCTCTGGGGGGGTACTGGGAGGCTCCGTAGGGGATACTGGGAGGCACTGGGGTGCTCTGGGGTGGTACTGGGGGCGGTGGGAGGCACTGGAGTGGGCCCTGGGCATCACCAGGGGGCCCTGGGCGGCACTGGGTGGCTCTGGGTGGGTACTGGGAGCACTGGGTGGCTCTGGGTGGGTACTGGGAGCTCTGGGGAGCTCTGGTGGGACTCTGGGGGGGAACTGGGAGCACTGGGAGGTTCCATGGGGGATACTGGGAGGCTCTGGGGTGGTACTGGGAGCAGTGGGAGGCACTGGAGGGGGCTCTGGGCATCACCAGGGGGCCCTGGGCGGCACTGGGGTGCTCTGGGTGGGTACTGGGAGCACTGGGAGGTTCCATGGGGGATACTGGGAGGCTCTGGGGTGGTACTGGGAGCAGTGGGAGGCACTGGAGTGGGCTCTGGGCATCACCAGGGGGCCCTGGGCGGCACTGGGGTGCTCTGGGCATGGGGGGTTACTGGGAGCACTGGGAGGGGGTACTGGGAGCACTGGGAGGGGTTACTGGGAGCACTGGGGGGGGTTACTGGGAGCACTGGGAGGCTCTGGGGTGGTACTGGGAGCAGGGGGAGGCACTGGAGTGGGCTCTGGGCATCACCAGGGGGCCCTGGGCGGCACTGGGGTGCTCTGGGCAGGGGGGGTTACTGGGAGCACTGGGACGGGGTTTGGGCGTTACTGGGAGCACTGGGGGGGGGTTACTGGGAGCACTGGGAGGCTCTGGGGTGGTACTGGGAGCAGGGGGAGGCACTGGAGGGGGCTCTGGGCATCACCAGGGGGCCCTGGGCGGCACTGGGGTGCTCTGGGCAGGGGGGGTTACTGGGAGCACTGGGCGGGGGGGGGTTACTGGGAGCACTGGGGGGGGGTTCCTGGGAGCACTGGGGGGGGTTACTGGGAGCACTGGGAGGCTCTGGGGTGGTACTGGGAGCAGTGGGAGGCACTGGAGTGGGCTCTGGGCATCACCAGGGGGCCCTGGGCGGCACTGGGGTGCTCTGGGCATGGGGGGTTACTGGGAGCACTGGGCGGGGGGGGTTACTGGGAGCACTGGGGGGGGTTACTGGGAGCACTGGGAGGCTCTGGGGTGGTACTGGGAGCAGTGGGAGGCACTGGAGTGGGCTCTGGGCATCACCAGGGGGCCCTGGGCGGCACTGGGGTGCTCTGGGCATGGGGGGTTACTGGGAGCACTGGGCATGCTGGGAGGTTACTGGGAGCACTGGGGGGGGTTACTGGGAGCACTGGGAGGCTCTGGGGTGGTACTGGGAGCAGGGGGAGGCACTGGAGTGGGCTCTGGGCATCACCAGGGGGCCCTGGGCGGCACTGGGGTGCTCTGGGCAGGGGGGGGTTACTGGGAGCACTGGGGGGGGGTGGTTACTGGGAGCACTGGGGGGGGTTACTGGGAGGCTCTGGGGTGGTACTGGGAGCAGTGGGAGGCACTGGAGTGGGCTCTGGGCATCACCAGGGGGCCCTGGGCGGCACTGGGGTGCTCTGGGCAGGGGGGGTTACTGGGAGCACTGGGGGGGGAAGTGTTACTGGGAGCACTGGGGGGGGTTACTGGGAGCACTGGGAGGCTCTGGGGTGGTACTGGGAGCAGGGGGAGGCACTGGAGTGGGCTCTGGGCATCACCAGGGGGCCCTGGGCGGCACTGGGGTGCTCTGGGCAGGGGGGGTTACTGGGAGCACTGGGGGGGGAAGTGTTACTGGGAGCACTGGGGGGGGTTACTGGGAGCGCTGGGAGCCCAGTGGCAGCGCGGTGTCCCCGCAGTGCGGGAGCTGCTGTACTGGCGCGCGCCGGGGCGGTCGGCGCTGGCGCTGGCGGGGGCGCTGGGCACCCTGGGGTGCCTGGCGCGGTTCAGCGCCGTCAGCGTGGGCGCCTACGGGGCGCTGGCCGTGCTGGCCGTCACCCTGCCCCTGCGCCTGCACCGCGCCGCCCTGCGCGCCCTGCGTCCCCACGCGCCACCGCCGCCCGCACGGTGAGTGCCACCGGCACCGGGACACCCCCGCGCCGACACCCCCTGCCCCTCGCCGGCACCGGGCCTGTGACACCCCTGTCGCCCTCAGGTGGCCCTGCCGGCCCTGTCCCCTCTCGCCCTGGGTGGCCCTGATGGCCCCGTGAGGTGGCCTTGATGTCCCTGTCCCCTCGCCCTGGGTGGCCCTGATGTCTCTGTCCCCATGGCATGGGGTGGCCCTGATGTCCCTGTCCCCTCGCCCTGGGTGGCCCTGATGTCCCTGTCCCCTCACCCTGATGTCCCTGTCCCCTCGCCCTGGGTGGCCCTGATGTCCCTGTCCCCATGGCATGGGGTGGCCCTGATGTCCCTGTCCCCTTGCCCTGGGTGGCCCTGATGTCCCTGTCCCCATGGGATGGGGTGGCCCTGATGTCCCTGTCCCCTTGTGCTGGGTGGCCCTGATGTCTCTGTCCCCATGGCATGGGGTGGCCCTGATGTCCCTGTCCCCTCACCCTGATGTCCCTGTCCCCATGGCATGGGGTGGCCCTGCTGTCCCTGTCCCCTCACCCTGATGTCCCTGTCCCCTCGCCCTGGGTGGCCCTGATGTCCCTGTCCCCATGGCATGGGGTGGCCCTGATGTCCCTGTCCCCTCACCCTGGGTGGCCCTGGTGTCCCTGTCCCCATGGGATGGGGTGGCCTTGCTGTCCCTGTCCCCTTGCCCTGGGTGGCCCTGATGTCCCTGTCCCCATGGCATGGGGTGGCCCTGATGTCCCTGTCCCCTCACCCTGATGTCCCTGTCCCCTTGTGCTGGGTGGCCCTGATGTCTCTGTCCCCATGGCATGGGGTGGCCCTGATGTCCCTGTCCCCTTGCCCTGGGTGGCCCTGATGTCCTTGTCCCCATGGCATGGGGTGGCCCTGATGTCCCTGTCCCCTCACCCTGGGTGGCCCTGGTGTCCCTGTCCCCATGGGATGGGGTGGCCTTGCTGTCCCTGTCCCCTTGCCCTGGGTGGCCCTGATGTCTCTGTCCCCATGGCATGGGGTGGCCCTGATGTCCCTGTCCCCTCACCCTGGGTGGCCCTGCTGTTCCTGTCCCCTTGTCCTGGTATCCCTGTCCCCATGGCATGGGGTGGCCCTGCTGTCCCTGTCCCCTCACCCAGGGTGGCCTTGATATCCCTGTCCCCATGGCATGGGGTGGCCCCGCTATCCTTGTCCCCTTGCCCTGCTGTCCCTGTCCCCATGGCACGAGATGTCTGTGCCATCCCTGTCCCCATCCCACAGAGTGTCCCCGCCATCCCTGTTCCCATGGCACGAGGTGTCCCCGCCGTCCCTGTCCCCATCCTATGGGGTGTCCCCGCCGTGCCCGTCCCCACCCCACGGCGCGTCCCTGCCATCCCCACGCCACGGGCCGTCCCTGCCACCCCCGTCCCCGCATCTGTCCCCGTCCCCGCGCAGGGCGCAGCCGGAGGGGACGGTGGGGCTGAGCCCCGAGGAGCAGCAGCGCTGGGCCCGGCGCCTGGCCCGGCACCTCGCCGCCGCCACCCGCACCCTCGCCCGCCTCTTCCTCGTCCACAGCCTCCCCGAGTCCCTCAAGGTGACCGTCACCCCGCGGGGGGGACACTGGGGACGTGGGGGGCACCGGGGACATGGGGGACAGGGAGGACACTGGGGACATGGGGCGCATGGGGCACAGGGAGGACACTGGGGAAATGGGGCAGAGGGAGGACACTGGGGACATGGGGGGCGTTGGGGACAAGGAGGACACTGGGGACATGGGGGGCGTTGGGGACAAGGAGGACACTGGGGACATGGGGGACATGGGGGGCGTTGGGGACAAGGAGGACACTAAGGACATGGGGGGGAATTGGGGACATGGGTGACACTGAGGACATGGGGGGCACAGGTGACGTGGGCGACACGGAGGACACCGGGGGGGCATGGGGGTGCAGGGGACACTGAGGGACAGGGGGACACGGGGTGCCCCGCGGGCACGGGGGGGAGTGGGGCCGCGGGGCATGGGGATGTTGGTGGCACGGGGGACAGGCGGTGACGGTGACAGTGACGCCGGGCTCTGGCCGCAGTTCGCCTTCTTCTTCTACCTGCTGACCTACGTGGGGGCTGTCTGCAACGGGCTGACGCTGCTGGGAGCGGGTACGGCACCGGCACGGGGACACGGGGGACACGGGGACGGGGTGGCACAGGGACAGGGACACGGGATGGGTATGGGACAGGAGATGGGGACAGGGACACGGGGTAGGGGACAGGGGATGGGTGACGGGGACACGGGATGGGTAGGGGACAGGGGATGGGGATAGGGACATGGGGTAGGGGACAGGGGATGGGGACAGGGACACAGGGTAGGGGACAGAGGATGGGGACAGGGACACGGGATGGGTATGGGACAGGAGATGGTGACAGGGACACGGGGTGGGGGACAGGGGATGGGTGACGGGGACACGGGATGGGTAGGGGACAGGAGATGGGGACAGGGACACAGGGTAGGGGACAGAGGATGGGGACAGGGACACGGGATGGGTATGGGACAGGAGATGGGGACAGGGACACAGGGTAGGGGACAGAGGATGGGGACAGGGACACGGGATGGGTATGGGACAGGAGATGGTGACAGGGACACGGGGTGGGGGACAGGGACACGGGATGAGTATGGGACAGGAGATGGTGACAGGGACACGGGGTGGGGGACAGGGACACGGGATGGGTATGGGACAGGAGATGGGGACAGGGACATGGGGTAGGGGACAGAGGATGGGTGACAGGGACACGGGGTGGATATGGGACAGGAGATGGGGACAGGGACACGGGGTAGGGGACAGGGACACGGGATGGGTATGGGACAGGAGATGGGGACAGGGACACGGGGTAGGGGACAGAGGATGGGGACAGGGACACAGGGTAGGGGACAGAGGATGGGGACAGGGACACGGGGTGGATATGGGACAGGAGATGGGGACAGGGACACGGGATGGGTATGGGACAGGAGATGGGGACAGGGACACAGGGTAGGGGACAGGGGATGGGGACAGGGACACGGGGTGGATATGGGACAGGAGATGGGGACAGGGACACGGGGTAGGGGACAGAGGATGGGTGACAGGGACACGGGGTGGGGGACAGGGACATGGGATGAGTATGGGACAGGAGATGGTGACAGGGACACGGGGTGGGGGACAGGGACACGGGATGGGTATGGGACAGGAGATGGTGACAGGGACACGGGGTGGGGGACAGGGACACGGGATGAGTATGGGACAGGAGATGGGGACAGGGACACAGGGTGGGGGACAGGGACACGGGATGAGTATGGGACGGGAGATGGGGACAGGGACACGGGGTAGGGGACAGGGGATGGGGACAGGGACACGGGGTGGATATGGGACAGGAGATGGGGACAGGGACATGGGGTAGGGGACAGAGGATGGGGACAGGGACACGGGATGGGTATGGGACAGGAGATGGTGACAGGGACACGGGGTGGGGGACAGGGACACGGGATGAGTATGGGACAGGAGATGGGGACAGGGACATGGGGTAGGGGACAGAGGATGGGGACAGGGACACGGGATGGGTATGGACAAGAGATGGGTGACAGGGACATGGGGTAGGGGACAGAGGATGGGGACAGGGACACGGGAGAGGAATGGGAGATGAGGGACACAGGATGAGTACAGGGACACGCAGTGGGGACAGGGACGGGGCCTGGGGACGCGCACAGGGACGCTGGCTGGCATGGGGACAGGGTGTGGACACAGCTGGGGACAAGGGCACAGGTGTAGGGGACGCGCGTAGGGCCTGGGGACAGGGGGATGGCACGGGGATGGGGACACCGTGGGGACAGCCTGGGGACAGGGGTCTGGGGGGATGGGGGGATGGCACAGGGACAGGGGACAGGAGGGGAGGGGACAGGATGGGGACGTGGTGTGACGCGGTACTCCCCGTCCAGGCGTCCTCTGTGCGTTCACCTTCCCCGTGCTCTACCGGCACCACCAGGTACGGGGACACGGGGGGACACGGGGGGTGGAGAGGGTCGGGGACATGGGGGGGGCATGGGGTGACACGGGGGGTGGAGAGGGTTGGGGACATGGGGGGACACAGGGTGACACGGGGGTGGAGAGGGTTGGGGACATGGGGGGACACGGGGGCTGGAGAGGGTTGGGGACATGGGGGGGGACATGGGGTGACACGGGGGTGGAGAGGGTTGGGGACATCGGGTGACACGGCGGCTGGAGAGGGTTGGGGACATGGGGGCTGGAGAGGATTGGGGACATGAGGGGACATGGGGGGACATGGGGGCTGGAGAGGGTTGGGGACACGGGGGGGGGCATGGGGTGACACGGGGCTGGAGAGGGTTGGGGACACGGGGGGGGGCATGGGGTGACACGGGGCTGGAGAGGGTTGGGGACACGGGGCTGGAGAAGGTTGGGGACATGAGGGGACACAGGGGCTGGAGAGGGTTGGGGACACCGGGTGACACGGGGGGACACGGGGGCTGGAGAGGGTTGGGGACACGGGGGGACACAGGGGCTGGAGAGGGTTGGGGACATGGGGGGACACGGGGGGGACACGGGGGCTGGAGAGGGTTGGGGACACCGGGTGACACGGGGAGACACGGGGGCTGGAGAGGGTTGGGGACATGGGGGGACACGGGGGGGGCATGGGGTGACACGGGGCTGGAGAGGGTTGGGGACACTGGGGGACACAGGGGGACACGGGGGCTGGAGATGTTTGGGGACACGAGGGGACACAGGGCCTGGAGAGGGTCGAGGGGTCCCCCTCTGCCCCCCCCGGTGTCCCCCCATGTCCCCGGTGTCCCCCGTGTCCCCAGGCGCAGATCGACCAGTACGTGAGCCTGGTGAGGAACCACCTGAGCCACCTCCGAGCCAGGTAAGGGCTCCCCCCCCCCCCCCACCCATGGGTGCCCCCGGGGGGGTTGGGGTGCCCCGGCCCCCCCCCAACGCCCCTCTGCCCGCAGGATCCTGGCCAAGCTCCCAAGTGCCAAAGCGAAGCCGCAGTGACCCCCCCGTGTGTCCGTCCCCCCCCCCGAGGTGACAGCTCGGGGGGGGGGGTGGCCGGGGTCCCCCCACGCCCCCCCCCCCCCCCCGCGGGTGTGTGGGGGTGTCACTCGGGGGGGGGCGGGGGGTCGTGTGTGTGTGTGTGTCCCCATGTCCTCTTCCCCCCCCTCCTCCCTGCTTGGGGAGGGGGGGGGTGTCACACTTTAATAAAAACTCTTGTGACAACCGGGCTCCGTCGTGGGGGGGACACGGGGGGGGGGGGGGGACAGAGGGACATGGGGGGGCACAGAGGGATATGGGGGGGACAGAGGGACATGGGGGGGACACGGGGGGGGGAGACAGGGGGGCACAGAGGGGCATGGGGGGACACGGGGGGGCACAGAGGGACATGGGGGGGACACGGGGGGGGACACAGGGTGGAGACGGGGGGGCACAGAGGGACACGGGGGGGTGACGGGGAGGCACAGGGGGACATGGGGGGGGGGGGACGGGGGGGGCACAGAGGGACATGGTGGGGGGGGACAGGGGGAGGCACAGGGACGCGGGGTGACACGGGCCTGGGGGGGGGCGCGAGGGGCCGTGAGAGGACACGAGTGGACACCGGGGGGGGGCACTGAGTCCCCGTCCCCCCCCCGTGTGTGTGTTCCCCTCCGCGTCCCCTCCCGCGCCGCCAAACGCGCGGGAACCCGGCGGCGCAGGCCACGCCCCCGCCCGCCCTGGCCCCGCCCCCCCCCCCCTCCGCGCGGTTGCCGGGGGCGCGGCGGTTGCCGCGCGACGTAAACAAAGGACGCCGGACGTGGTGACGTCAGGGGCATGGAACGCCGTCGCCGGGGCGACACGCGCCGTGTTTACTCCGGCCGCGCGCGGCGGCACGTGGGGACGGGACGGGGGACACCGGGGAGGGGACACCGGGGAGGGGAGGGGGACACCGGGGAGGGGACACCGGGGAGGGGAGGGGGACACCGGGGAGAGGAGGGGGACACCGGGGAGGGGAGGGGGACACCGGGGAGGGGACACCGGGGAGAGGAGGGGGACACCGAGGAGGGGAGGGCGACACCGGGGAGGGGAGGAGGACACCGGAGAGGGAACACCGAGGAGAGGAGGGGGACACTGGGGAGGGGAGGGGGACACCGGGGAGGGGACACCGAGGAGAGGAGGGGGACACCGGGGAGGGGAGGGGGACACCGGGGAGGGGACACCGGGGAGAGGAGGGGGACACCGGGGAGGGGAGGGGGGACACCGGGGAGGGGACACCGGGGAGGGGAGGGGGACACCGGGGAGAGGAGGGGGACACCGAGGGGGGGACACCGGGGAGAGGAGGGGGACACCGGGGAGGGGACACCGGGGAGAGGAGGGGGACACCGAGGAGGGGACACCGGGGAGAGGAGGGGGACACCGGGGAGGGGACACCGGGGAGGGGAGGGGGACACCGGGGAGGGCGACACCGGGGAGGGGAGGAGGACACCGGAGAGGGAACACCGAGGAGAGGAGGGGGACACTGGGGAGGGGAGGGGGACACCGGGGAGGGGACACCGGGGAGAGGAGGGGGACACCGGGGAGGGGAGGGGGACACCGGGGAGGGGACACCGGGGAGAGGAGGGGGACACCGGGGAGGGGAGGGGGACACCGGGGAGGGGACACCGAGGAGAGGAGGGGGACACTGGGGAGGAGAGGGGGACACCGGGGAGGGGAGGGGGACACCGGAGAGGGAACACCGAGGAGAGGAGGGGGACACTGGGGAGGGGAGGGGGACACCGGGGAGGGGACACCGAGGAGAGGAGGGGGACACTGGGGAGGAGAGGGGGGACACCGGGGAGGGGACACCGAGGAGAGGAGGGGGACACCGGGGAGGGGACACCGGGGAGAGGAGGGGGACACCGGGGAGGGCAGGGGGACACCGAGGAGAGGAGGGGGACACCGAGGAGAGGAGGGGGACACCGAGGAGGGGACACCGGGGAGAGGAGGGGGACACCGGGGAGGGGAGGGGGACACCGGGGAGGGGACACCGAAGAGGGGAGGGGGACATCGGGGAGGGGACCCCGGGGAGGGGACACCGGGGAGGGGAGGGGGACACCGGGGAGGGGACACCGGGGAGGGGACACCGGGGAGGGGAGGGGGACACCGAGGAGGGGACACCGGGGAGGGGAACACCGGGAGTCAGACACCGGAGAGAGCCCGACCGGGGCACCAGAGACCGGGACCCAGACACCGAGGATGGGGACACGGGGGCATCGGGGAGAGCCCGGCCGGGACACCGGGACCGGGACACCGGGGAGAGCCCGGCCGGGACGGCGGGGCTACGGCCACCCGTTAGCAGGAGCGCCGGGCCTGGGGGCACCCGGGATCAGAAGCACCGGGGCCGGGGACAACCGGGGCTGCGACCCCCCCCGGCCCCGCCCCCCCCGAGCTGTGGGCGGGGCATGACTGAATGACGGGGGGGGGGGGGGCGCGAATGAATGAATGAACGATTGAATGAATGAATGAATGAATGAGAGGGCGTGGGAACTGCCCCCGGTCGCCGTGGCCCCGCCGTGACTCAGCGCCGGTTCCCGCCGGTGACATCAGCCCCCGGTGTCAGCCCCGGTCCCGTGAAGGAACCGGGACCGCCCCCGGGGGCTCTGGTCACCGACACCCCCACACCGGCATCCCCCCCCCCCCTCCCCGTGCTCATCCCGGGAGTGCGGGAGCCCCTCCACCCCACTACCGGGACTCCCCCCCCCCCTCCCCCGCGGTGTGACACCACCCGGTACCGGAGACTCCCCGGTGCTCTGCAACCCGGCCCCAACTGCGGCATCCCGAAGGTGTGGGAAGGTCCCGTTGTCCCGGTACCGGGGCCCCCCCCGGTGCTCTGCAGTCCGGTACCGGTAACGCCCCGGGGGAAAGTTCCATTGCCCCGGTACCGGGACCCCCCCGGTGCTCTGCGGTCCGGTACTGGTAACGCCCCGGGGGAAAGTTCCCAGCGTCCCGGTACCGGGGCCCCCCCCCGGTGCTCTGCAGTCCGGTACCGGTAACGCCCCGGGGGAAAGTTCCCATTGCCCCGGTACCGGGACCCCCCCGGTGCTCTGCAGTCCGGTACCGGTAACGCCCCAGAGGGGAAGTTGCCATTGCCCCGGTACCGGGACCCCCCCGGTGCTCTGCAGTCCGGTACCGGTAACGCCCCGGGGGAAAGTTCCATTGCCCCGGTACCGGGACCCTGCAGTCCGGTCCCCATCCCCGCCCCCGCTACCGGGGACCCCCCCCCGCCCCGGGACCGTTGGGCCGCGACGCCACCGGGGAGCGGGAGGTTACCGGGGAGGAGGGGGGCGGTCACCAGGTCGGGAAGGAGCACCGGGACCGGGTTACCGGAGGGGGAAGGGTGTGCCAGGGCCTCACCGCGGGGGGGGTCGGGGGACACCCGGTGGGGAGGGGGTCCCCGGAGGGTTACCGGGGGGGGGGGAAGGAGCACCGGGGATGGGGGAAAGGGGGGTCCCGGGGGGGATGTTACCGCGGGGTGGGGGGGGGTGGGGGGTGTCCCGGGGGGGTGTCCCCGGGGGCGGGGGAGGGGGGGGGGTCCCGGGGGGGGTTACCGGGGGTGCGGGGCCGTCGCCCCGGACGGTTCAGGCCGTTTCTAGAACCGCGGCGCCCGTTTCTATTAATACGCGTTTCGGCGGCGGCGGCGGCGGCGGCGAAGGGATTCCCTGTGACGTCATTGCTAGGATACCAAACAAACACTCCGAGACAAGCCCATATATGGCTAATTGCGTCACAGGAACTCCGGAGGGGGCGGGGCGAGGGATCCCCCCCCGTTCTCCGCCCGCCGCGGAGCCTCTTAACGGCGGCGACGGCTCCCGGGGCCGCAGAACGGCAGCGGCAACGGCGGCGACGGTGGCTGCGGGGTCGTGGGGGTCCCGGGGGGCCCGGAGCGGCGGCGGCGGCGGGCGTGACGTCAGCGCAGGGGGCGGGGCGCCGCCGTATAAAGCGGCGGCGCGGCGGTGAGCGGTTCATTCATAAAAAGCGGAGACCGGGGGAAGCGGCGGGAGCGTCACCGGGACTTTGCACCGGCGGAGCTGGGCGAGCGGCTGCACCGGGGCCTGGGAACGGACTTACCGGAGCTTATAGCGGCTCAACCGGGACTTTGCACGGGAGAACCGGAGCCTGGGAACGGATGTACCGGGGCTTATAGCGGCGAACCGGGACTTGGTACCAGCAAACCGGAGCCTGGGAACGGACGCACTGGGGTTTGTAGAGGCGCACCGGGGCTTTGTACCGGAGAACCGGCGCCTGGAAACGGATGCACCGGGGTTTATAGCCGTGCACCGGGGCTTTGCAGCGGCGGACCGGAGCCTGGGACGGACACACGGGGGCTTTGTACCAGCGGAGCGGGGCTCGTAGAGGAGAACCGGAGCCTGGGACGGATACACCGGGGCTCGTAGAGGGGAACCGGAGCCTGGGACGGATATACCGGGGCTCGTAGAGGAGGACCGGAGCCTGGGACGGATACACGGGGTCTTTGTACTGGAGAACCGGAGCTCGTAGAGGCGTACCGGAGCCCGGGACCGGATGAACCGGGGCTGGTAGCGGCGCACCGAGACTTTACACCGCCCAAGCGGCGCCTGGGACGGACGCACCGGGACGGCAGACCGTTACACCGAGAGACGCCCCACCACCCCCGAAAACACCCCCGTTAACGCGGCGAGGCGGCGGCGGCGGGGCGCGGTAAACCGGGATGCCGGTGGCCTGACCCGCAGCCTTGGCGCGGCGGGGCGGCCCCCGCGCCCCCGGGGCCATGTACCAAGGTTTCCCCGGTGACTACGACTCCGGTTCCCGCTGCAGCTCCTCTCCCTCCGCCGAGTCCCAGTACCTCTCCTCGGTCGACTCCTTCGGCAGCCCGGCGGCGGCGGCGGCGGCCGCGCAGGTGAATGGCGGCGGCGGCGGAGGGGGGGGAACCGGGGAACGGGGAGGGATGGAGGGGGGGAGGAGTGTGTGGGAACGGAGGGGGGCGGGGTCGTGCGTAAACGCGTGACGCGCTGGAACCCTCCGTGATGACGCGGCGGGCGCGCGCGAGTTTATTTTGGAACGCGGCGGCCGCCCCCCCCCCCCCCCCCCGCCGTCGCTATGGAGACGGGGAGGGAGGAGGCCACGCCCCCCCCGCCGCGCGCTGAAGAGCCGCGCGCCCGCCGCGCTTGGCCACGCCCCCCTCGCCGCGTGACCACGCCCACTCCCCCTCAGCCGCGCTGCTTGGCCACGCCCCTTGGCTGCTTGGCCACGCCCCTTGGCTGCTTGGCCACGCCCCTTGGCTGCTTGGCCACGCCCCTTGGCTGCTTGGCCACGCCCCTTGGCTGCTTGGCCACGCCCCTTGGCTGCTTGGCCACGCCCCTTGGCTGCTTGGCCACGCCCCTTGGCTGCTTGGCCACGCCCCTTGGCTGCTTGGCCACGCCCCTTGGCTGCTTGGCCACGCCCCTTGGCTGCTTGGCCACGCCCCTTGGCTGCTTGGCCACGCCCCTTGGCTGCTTGGCCACGCCCCTTGGCTGCTTGGCCACGCCCCTTGGCTGCTTGGCCACGCCCCTTGGCTGCTTGGCCACGCCCCTTGGCTGCTTGGCCACCGCCCCTTGGCTGCTTGGCCACGCCCCTTGGCTGCTTGGCCACGCCCCCTTGGCTGCTTGGCCACGCCCCCTTGGCTGCTTGGCCACGCCCCCTTGGCTGCTTGGCCACGCCCCTTGGCTGCTTGGCCACGCCCCTTGGCTGCTTGGCCACGCCCCTTGGCTGCTTGGCCACGCCCCCGCGCTGCTCTGCTTTGGGGGGGGGGGGGGAGAGCTTCCACGCGTGAACCGGGGGGGGATTTAGGGTTCCCCCCCCCCCACCGCAACGGGTCCCGGTGTAACCGGGGGGGGGGGCGATGCGTGTCCCTCCCCCCCCCCCCCCCCGTTGCAACCGGGGGCACTCAGTGCCCCCCCCCCCCCCCCGGTTCCACGTGGGGTTTGGGTCCCGCTGTGATTTTGGGGGGGGGTCCCCTCTGTGGTTCCCCCCCCCCCGAGGGCCTCAGGGTGCCCCTGCGAGGTCCCCGTGCACGGTTGGGGCCGCAAGTGCTGGGGGGGGGGAAGGCCGTCGTGCAACAGTGCGAGGGTGTTGCACGACGGGGACCCCTTGCACGCCAGGGGCACGAGGGTGCTGTGCGTCGGTGCTGGGGGGGGGCTCTTGCACGTCGGTGCCCGGGCACGAGGGAGCGCGTGGGTGCCAGGGGCACGAGAGCCGCGTGTGTGCGCGCCGGGGCGTGCTCGCACGCGGGTGCCAGGGGCACAAGGGTGTAACGCGTTGGTGCCGGGGGCACGAGTGTGTGCGCATCGGTGCCAGGAGCTCTTGCACGTGGGTGTCAGGCACGAGGGTGTTGTGCATCAGCGCCAGGAGCGCTTGCACATCAGTGCCACGGAGCTGAGGGTGATTGTGCATTGGTGCCAGGGGCACAAGGACGTTGTGCATCGGTGCCAGGAGCGCTTGCACGTGGGTGTCAGGGGCACGAGGACACTGTATGTTGGTACCAGGGTGCTTTTGCACATCGATGCCAGGGAGCTGAGGGTGATGCGTGTCGGTGCCAGGGGCACAAGGACATTGTGCATCGGCGCCAGGAGCGCTTGCACGTGGGTGCCAGAGCCTCGAGAGCGTTGTGTGTTGGTGCCAGGGAGCGCTTGCACGTCGGTGCCAGGGAGCTGAGGCTGTCATGCATTGGTGCCAGGGGCACAAGGACGTTGTCATCAGTGCCAGGAGTGCTTGCACGTGGGTGCCAGGGCCTCGAGAGCGTTGTGTGTTGGTGCCGGGGCACACGTGTGTGTGCATCAGTGCCAGGAGCTCTTCCACGTGGGTTCCAGGGCCTCGAGGGCGTTGTGTGTTGGTGCCAGGGGCACACGTGTGTGCGCATCAGTGCAGGAGCCGTTGCAGGGTGTTGCGCATTGGTGCCAGGGGCACAAGGACGTTGTGCATCAGCGTCAGGAGCGCTTGCACGTGGGTGCCAGAGCCTCGAGGGTGTTGTGTGTTGGTGCCAGGGAGCGCTTGCACGTCGGTGCCAGGGAGCTGAGGCTGTCATGCATTGGTGCCAGGGGCACAAGGACGTTGTGCATCAGCGTCAGGAGCGCTTGCACGTGGGTGCCAGGGCCTCGAGGGTGTTGTGTGTTGGTGCCAGGGGCACACGTGTGTGTGTGTCGGTGCCAGGAGCCATTGCACATCAGTGCCGGGGCACAAGGACGTTGTGCATCAGTGTCAGGAGCGCTTGCACATGGGTGCCAGGGCCTCGAGAGCGTTGTGTGTTGGTGCCAGGGGCACACGTGTGTGTGCATCGGTGCCAGGAGCTCTTCCACGTGGGTTCCAGGGCCTCGAGGGTGTTGTGTGTTGGTGCCAGGGGCACACATGTGTGTGCATCGGTGCCAGGAGCTCTTCCAAGTGGGTTCCAGGGCCTCGAGGGCGTTGTGTGTTGGTGCCAGGGACACACGTGTGTGCGCATCAGTGCAGGAGCCGTTGCAGGCTGTCATGCATTGGTGCCAGGGGCACAAGGACGTTGTGCATCGGCGCCAGGAGCGCTTGCACGTGGGTGCCAGGGCCTCGAGAGCGTTGTGTGTTGGTGCCAGGGGCACACGTGTGTGTGCATTGGTGCCAGGAGCTCTTGCAGGTCGGTGCCAGGCAGCTGAGGGTGTTGTGTGTTGGTGCCAGGGGCACAAGGACGTTGTGCATCAGTGCCAGGAGCACTTGCACGTGGGTGCCCGGGCCTCGAGGGTGTTGTGTGTTGGTGCCAGGGGCACATGTGTGTGTGCATCAGTGCCAGGAGCTGTTGCAGGGTGTTGCACATCGGTGCCAGGGTCACAAGGATGTTGTACATCAGTGCCAGGAGCCGTTGCACGTTGGTGCCAGGGCCTCGAGGGTGTTGTGTGTTGGTGCCAGGGCCTCGAGGGTGTTGTGTGTTGGTGCCAGGGGCACACGTGTGCGTGCATCACTGCCAGGTGCTGTTGCACATCGGTGCCAGGGTCACAAGGACGTTGAGCATCAGTGCTAGGAGCTCTTGCACGTGGGTGCCAGGGCCATGAGGGTGATGCGTGTTGGTGCCAGGGCACACGTGTGTGTGTGCTTCAGTGCCAGGAGCCGTTGCACGTCGGTGCCATGGAGCTGAGGGTGATGCGTGTTGGTGCCAAGGGCACGCGTGTGTGCGCGTCGGTGCCAGGAGCCATTGCGTGTCGGTGCCATGGAGCTGAGCGGCGTCGGTGCCAGGGCCGCAAGCACACCGTGCCTTGGTGCCAGGGGACCCTTGCGCACGGGTGCCAGGGGCACGAGCGCGCCGCGCGTTGCTGCGGGTGGCACGCCGCCCCGGCGCAAGGGTGGCAGTGCCGGCCCACCCATGGGTGCTGCCGCGCAGGGTCTGACACCCCCCCCTCCGTTTCTCCACATCCCCGCAGGAGTGCAGCGGCCTGGGGGACATGCCCGGCTCCTTCGTGCCCACGGTGACGGCCATCACCACCAGCCAGGACCTGCAGTGGCTGGTGCAGCCCACCCTCATCTCCTCGGTGGCTCAGTCGCAGCCCCCCGGGGCACCCATGGCGCACCCCCCTCCCGTCGATCCCTACGACCTGCCGGGACCCAGTTACTCCACGCCGGGCATGGGCGCCTTCGCCGCGGGGCCGGCAGCGCCGCCGGCACGTCCCACCCGCGCCCGGCCACGCCGCAGCCGTGAGGAGACGGTGAGTGGTGTCCCCGTCCCCGGTGGGGTGGGTTGGGGGGAGCACCCAGAGGGTGGTGGGACCTTGGGGACGTGGGTGGCAGACGGCTGATGGTCCTGTCCCTCTGGCAGCTGACGCCGGAGGAGGAGGAGAAGCGCCGGGTGCGGCGGGAGAGGAACAAGTTGGCGGCGGCCAAGTGCCGTAACCGGCGCCGGGAGCTGACGGATCGGCTGCAGGCGGTGAGTGCTTGGGGACGCGCCGGGGACGGCAGTGTCACCGCGGCTGGGGGTGGCCCAGGGGGACGGCGGTGGCTCCCTGGGACGGTGGAGGGATGGCAACGTCCCCGACGGCTGGGGGACGTCACGGGGATGGGTTGGTGTCCATGGGCGCAGGTCGCTGGGGATGTTTGGGGACAGCAGTGTCCCCAAGGCCGTGGGGACATTGGAAGGGGATGGTTGACTTGGGCGTGTTGGAAGGGGACAGGGTGATGCTTGTGAGAGCAGAAGGGGACATTAAAGTAGGACTGTGGTGTCCCCAGGACCAACGGATGCTGTAGGGGAGGGACGATGATGATGGTGGTGATGATGCCCTCAGAGCTGGGGACAGTCGGTGCCTGTAGACCCTGGTTGCAGGGAGCTGGGGACACTAGATGGGGACAGTGGTGTCCCCAGAACCAAAGGACGCTGGAGGGGATTGATGTCCCCAGGACCTGGCTGTGCTGGAGGGCACAGATGGGTGCGCATCCTGGGGAGATGGGGACATTGGATGGGGACAGCAATGTCCCCAGGACCAAGGGACACTGGAAGGGGACAATGGTGTCCCTGGGAGTTGGGGACATCAGAGGTGGGCCTGCCACTTTGCCTATGGATGCAGATCTTAGGCAGCCAGGGATGCTGGAGGGAGGGGACAATGTCCCCAGGAGCTGGGGACCTTGGAGGGGGGATAGTCCAGTCCCCGGGGACGATGACGTTGCAGAGGACCAAGACTGTCCCCAGGAGTCGGGGACATCAGAGGGGACAGACTGATGCCCAGGGGTGTTGGAGGGGGATGACATGTCACAAGAACCGGGGACATCAGAGAGGGGGACCGCCCCCGGCTGCTGGGAACGGCGGAGGGGGACAGGTCAATGTCCAGAGGGGACAGCAATGTCCCCCAGCTCCTGGGGACCTCAGAGGGGACAGACTGATGCCCAGGGATGTCTGAGGGGGACAATGCCATCCCCAGGAGCAGGGGACACGGTGGGAGGACACGCAGGGATGCTGGAAGAGGAGGATGATGGCATCCCTGGGAGCAGGGGACATCAGTGGGGACAGACAGATACCCAGGGGTGTTGGAGGGGGACAATGCTGTCCCCAGGTCCTGGGGACATCAGCAGGGAAGGGGATACAGGGGTGCTGGAGGGGGACAATGCTGTCCCCATGATCGAGGGACATGGGAGGGGGACAGATGGACACCCAGGGATGCTGGAGGGGGACAATGCCATCCCCATGATCGAGGGACGTGGGAGGGGGACAGATGGACACCCAGGGATGCTGGAGGGGGACAATGCTGTTCCCAGGACCTGGGGACATCAGCAGGGAAGGGGATACAGGGACACTGGAGGGGGACAATGCCGTCCCCATGATCAGGGGACAGGCGGGCGGACAGATGGACACCCAGGGATGTTGGAGGGGGACAGTGCTGTTCCCAGGACCTGGGGACATCAGCAGGGAAGGGGATACAGGGACACTGGAGGGGGACAATGCTGTCCCCATGATAAGGGGGCATGGGAGGGGGACAGATGGACACCCAGGGATGCTGGAGGGGGACAATGCTGTCCCCATGATCGGGGGACAGATGGACACCCAGGGATGCTGAAGGGGGACAGTGCTGTCCCCGTGATCAGGGGACGTGGGAGGGGGACAGATGGACACCCAGGGATGCTGGAGGGGGACAATGCCATCCCCATGATCGAGGGACGTGGGAGGGGGACAGATGGACACCCAGGGATGCTGGATGGGGACAATGCTGTCCCCAGGACCTGGGGACATCAGCAGGGAAGGGGATACAGGGACACTGGAGGGGGACAATGCCGTCCCCATGATCAGGGGACAGGCGGGCGGACAGATGGACACCCAGGGATGTTGGAGGGGGACAGTGCTGTCCCCAGGACCTGGGGACATCAGCAGGGAAGGGGATACAGGGACACTGGAGGGGGACAATGCTGTCCCCATGATAAGGGGGCATGGGAGGGGGACAGATGGACACCCAGGGATGCTGGAGGGGGACAATGCTGTCCCCATGATAAGGGGGCATGGGAGGGGGACAGATGGACACCCAGGGATGCTGGAGGGGGACAATGCCATCCCCATGATCAGGGGACAGATGGACACCCAGGGATGTTGGAGGGGGACAGTGCTGTCCCCAGGAGCAGGGGACGTGGGAGGGGGACAGATGGACACCCAGGGATGCTGGAGGGGGACAATGCTGTCCCCATGATAAGGGGGCATGGGAGGGGGACAGATGGACACCCAGGGATGCTGGAGGGGGACAATGCCATCCCCCATGATCAGGGGACAGATGGACACCCAGGGATGTTGGAGGGGGACAGTGCTGTCCCCAGGAGCAGGGGACGTGGGAGGGGGACAGATGGACACCCAGGGATGCTGGAGGGGGACAATGCTGTCCCCATGATCGGGGGACAGATGGACACCCAGGGATGTTGGAGGGGGACAGTGCTGTCCCCATGATCAGGGGACGTGGGAGGGGGACAGATGGACACCCAGGGATGCTGAAGGGGGACAGTGCTGTCCCCGTGATCAGGGGACGTGGGAGGGGGACAGATGGACACCCAGGGATGCTGGATGGGGACAATGCTGTCCCCAGGACCTGGGGACATCAGCAGGGAAGGGGATACAGGGACACTGGAGGGGGACAATGCTGTCCCCATGATAAGGGGACGTGGGAGGGGGACAGATGGACACCCAGGGATGCTGGAGGGGGACAATGCTGTCCCCATGATCAGGGGACGTGGGAGGGGGACAGATGGACACCCAGGGATGCTGGAGGGGGACAATGCCATCCCCATGATCAGGGGACAGATGGACACCCAGGGATGCTGGAGGGAGGAGCGACCCCATCCTGGAGGCCGGGGGGAGGGTGATGTCCCCAGGGTTGAGGTTGAGGAGGTGGTGGTGGGTGGGTGGGGACAGCAGGGGACCCCCGCAGCCCGTCTCACCCCACCCCACCGCCGCCCCAGGAGACGGACCAGCTGGAGGAGGAGAAAGCCGAGCTGGAGTCGGAGATCGCCGAGCTGCAGAAGGAGAAGGAACGGCTGGAGTTTGTCCTGGTGGCCCACGCCCCGGCCTGCAAGCTCCCCTTCGAGGACGTCGGCTCCTTGGGTGCCGGCCCCGCCGAGGTGAGCACCCTGGGCAAGGAAGAGCCGGCGGGGACCGTCGCCTTCCTACCCCCGGGTCCGTTCCAGCCGAGCGCCCAGGGCCCCTTCCCCAGCTGCTGCTTCGCCCCCGGGGTCCCCTCGGGGCCACCTAACCCATCCTATACGTCTTCGTTTGTGTTCACCCACCCAGAGGGAGCCACCTGCGGAGCCTCGCATCAGCGGAGCAGCAGCAGCGACCAGTCCTCGGACTCCTTGAATTCTCCCTCGCTCCTCGCGTTGTGAACGGGGAGGGGGGGAGGGTTCCTCCCCACGCCCACCTTCCCCCGCCACCACCACCTCCCCCCAAAACCAAAAAAAAAAAAGAAAGAAAACCACCCAACCAACGGGCACCTCCTCCCTCCCCGGGTGGTGGTTTGGGGTTTTTTTTTGGCTTTTTTTTTTTTTCCCCCCTCCCCTTTTTTTTTTTTTTTTTTTGGATTGGTTGGCCCAAGGGTTGGGGTGTTGGTGAGGCTGAAAGGGCGGCTTTGGCGCCTGGATGCGAGGTGTCAGCCATGGGGCTGGCCTGTCGGAGGTGTCCGCCATGTGTCTCCATCGTTCCTGCGGAGTCCCGGCCGCTTTAGAGGTGTTTGCCCCCAGTCCCCATCATCTCATGGGGGTTCATGCGGCATCTCCGTCCCATTTGGAGATGTTCCTGCTCAATTTCCACCACCCGGGCAAGGTTCCTGTGGTGTCTCCATCACCTTAGAGGTGTCTGTCCCCAATCTCCACCATCTCATGGGGGTTCATGAGGCATCTCCGTCCCTTTTGGAGATGTTCCTGCTCAATTTCCACCACCTGGGGAAGGTTCCTGTGGTGTCCCCATCACCTTAGAGGTGTCTGCCCCCAATCCCCATCATCTCATGGGGGTTCATGTGGCATCTCCATCCGTTTTGGAGATGTTCCTTCTCAATTTCCACCACCTGGGGAAGGTTTCTGTGGTGTCCCTGTCACCTTAGAGGGGCCTGTTCCCAGACCCCATCGGCCCGTGGGGCTTTATGCAGCATCTCCGTCCCTTTTGGAGATGTTCCTGCTCAACTTCCATCCACCTGAGAAGGTCCCTTTGTCGTCTCCATTGCCTTAGAGGTGTCCGTGCCCGATCCACACCATCCCATGGGGCTTTACGCAGCATCTCCATCCATTTGGAGATGTCCATGCCTGATTTCCGCTGCCCTGGGAACGTACCTGTGGTGTCTCCACGACCTTAGTGGTGTTTGTCCCTGACCCCCGTCATCCCGTGGGGATTCATGCGGCACCTCCTTCACTTTGGAGTTGTCCATGCCTGATCTCAATCACCCTGGCAAGGTCCCTGTGGCATCTATGACGCCTTAGAGGTGTCTGTGCCTGATCTCTGTTGTCCTAGCGGGGGGGGGTCCCTGTGCCATCTCCATCACTTTGGAGATGTCCACGCCTCATCTCCCTCGCCCCAGGAAGGTCCCTGTGTCATTTCTGTTACACTGGAGATGTCTGCGTCATCTCCATCGTCCCAGGGGAGGCCCATGTGGCGTCTCCTTCACCCTAGAGGTGTCCACTCTCCCTTGGAGAGTCCCCTGTGGCACCTTCGTCACCTTAGAGGTGTCCGTGCCACAGCTGCAGCATCCCATGGGGTCCTTGCAGCATCTCCACCACCCTGGAGGTGGCCGTGCTGCGTCCCCACCATCCCATGGGGGTTCATGCAGCATCTCCACCACCCTGGAGGTGCCCCCACCAAATCTCCACCACCCTGGGCGGGGATCCACGTGCCGTCTCCATCCCTCCCACCGTGGTGTCCACGCTCCGTGTCCCCATCCCCCTTGGGGGGGGTGTCCCAGCCCCGCTGCTGATGCCGGGCCTCTGGGTGTCCTCTCCAGCACCCACCACGTTGGGTGGGCTCCCACCCTGCTTGTCCCTCCACCCACCCGCCCAACTGTGAACGGCTCTGCCCCGTCCACCCTCCCTGCACGGGTCCCGCCGGTGGCTCCGGCGTCCCCAACCCTGCGCCGTCCCTCTCTCGTGACCAAGCTTCGCCAGCGTTGACTCTGTCCTCTCTCTCTTTCTCTCTATATTATATATATATTTTTGTTGCGCGGGGCCACCAGCCCCCGGGAGATGTTTAATTTTTTATTATTATTATTATTATTAATTATTATTATTGCCTGTGCTGTATTTGTGACTGTTCCGGGGCCGGCTCGCGCCCCCCCCCACACCCCGCGTCCGCGCTCGACCCATCCCAACGTGGCCAATAAAGCAGCTTCAGATCGGCCCTCCCCCGTCTCTTCTTTCTCGCCGGAAGGGTGGCACCTGGTGGGGACCCAAGGCCACCGAGGGGTTCTTGGGGAGGAGAGGGGTTGGGGATCTTTGGGGAGGTGGAGGCTGTGGGTTGAGGAGCTTCTCTGGGTCGTGAGGTCCTTGGGCACACAGGCCAAGGCTCGGGGGGTCGTTGGGGACAGGGAGCAGCAGGGTGGTGAAGCCATGGAGATGCTGGGAGCTTCTGGAGGTGTGAAGCCCACGGGTGAGGGGACCCTGAGGCCATGGAGCCCCTGGGTCAGAGATCCTTGGGGACATGGAGCCTGGGGGTCAGAGATCTTTAGGGACCTGGAGCTTGGGGGTCAGGAGGGCCATGGGGACGTGGAGCCCATGGGTTGGAGATCTTTGGGGACATGGAGCCTGGGGGTCAGGGAGCTCCTGGGCTGGAGATCCTTGGGGACATGGAGCCTGAGGGTCAGGGATCTTTGGGGACGTGGAACCTGGGGGTCAGGGAGCTTCAGGGGGACATGGAGCTCCTGGGCTGGAGATCCTTGGGGACATGGAGCCTGAGGGTCAGAGATCTTTGGGGACACGGAGCTGGGCGGTCAGGAGGGACATGGAGTCCATGGGTTGGAGATCGTTGGGGACACGGAGCCTGGGGGTCAGGCAGCTTCAGGGGGACATGGAGCCGCTGGGTTGGAGATCCTTGGGGACACAGAACCTGGGTGTCAGGAGGGCCATGAGGCCATGGAGCCCCTGGTTTGGAGATGCTTGGGGACACGGAGCCTGAGGGTCAGAGATCTTTGGGGACATGGAGCCGGGGGGGTCAGGGAGCTTCAGGGGGACATGGAGGCCCTGGGTCAGAGATCCTTGGGGACATGGAGCCTGGGGGTCAGAGATCTTTAGGGACATGGAGCTGGGGGGGTCAGGAGGGCCATGGAGTTCATGGATTGGAGATCTTTGGGGACATGGAGCCTGGGGGTCAGGCAGCTTCAGGGGGACATGGAGCCCCTGGGTTGGAGATCCTTAGGGACTTGGAACTGGGGGACATGGGGACGTGATGTCCCTGGGTTGGAGATCCTTGGGGACACGGAACCTGGGTGTCAGGAGGGCCATGGGGCCATGGAGCCCCTGGTTTGGAGATGCTTGGGGACACGGAGCCTGAGGGTCAGAGATCTTTGGGGACATGGAGCCGGGGGGGTCAGGGAGCTTCAGGGGGACATGGAGGCCCTGGGTCAGAGATCCTTGGGGACATGGAGCCTTGGGGTCAGAGATCTTTAGGGACATGGAGCTGGGGGGGGTCAGGAGGGCCATGGAGTTCATGGATTGGAGATCTTTGGGGACATGGAGCCTGGGGGTCAGGCAGCTTCAGGGGGACATGGAGCCCCTGGGTTGGAGATCCTTAGGGACTTGGAACTGGGGGACATGGGGACGTGATGTCCCTGGGTTGGAGATCCTTGGGGACACGGAACCTGGGTGTCAGGAGGGCCATGGGGCCATGGAGCCCCTGGTTTGGAGATGCTTGGGGACACGGAGCCTGAGGGTCAGAGATCTTTGGGGACATGGAGCCGGGGGGGTCAGGGAGCTTCAGGGGGACATGGGGACATGGAGGCCCTGGGTCAGAGATCCTTGGGGACATGGAACTGGGGGACATGGGGACATGGAGTCCCCTGGTGGGAGATCCTTGGGGACACGGAGCCTGGGGAGGGTCTGTCTCCCTATTGGCCCACCCGCCTGCCAATCAACTGTAAAGGTGGGCGGGCCCTGCAGCCGCGGGACCACGCCCTCCCAAGCCACGCCCCCGCACGGCTCAAGCCACGCCCCCATCGCCTGCAGCCCCGCGGGTGGCCGCCAGCGGGCGCCAGCACCAAGGGACGGGTCACCCAGTTTGGGGGGGGTCCCTGCCCAGTTTGGGGGGTCCCTGCCCAGTTTGGGGGGGTCCCTGCCCAGTTTGGGGGTCCTTTCCCAGTTTGGGGGCATATTACCCAGCCGGGAGGGGTTCTCTGCCCAGTTTGGGGGGGGTCCCTGCCCAGTCTGGGGGTCCTTTCCCAGTTTGGGGGCATATTACCCAGCCGGGAGGGGTTCTATGCCCAGTTTGGGGGGGGTCCCTGCCCAGTTTGGGGGGGTCCCTGCCCAGTTTGGGGGTCCTTTCCCAGTTTGGGGGCATATTACCCAGCCGGGAGGGGTTCTCTGCCCAGTGTGGGGGGGTCCCTGCCCAGTTTGGGGGGGGTCCCTGCCCAGTCTGGGGGTCCTTTCCCAGTTTGGGGGCATATTACCCAGCCGGGAGGGGTCCCTGCCCAGTGTGGGGGGGTCCCTGCCCAGTTTGGGGGGGGTCCCTGCCCAGTTTGGGGGTCCTTTCCCAGTTTGGGGGCATATTACCCAGCCGGGAGGGGTTCTATGCCCAGTTTGGGGGGGGTCCCTGCCCAGTTTGGGGGTCCTTTCCCAGTTTGGGGGCATATTACCCAGCCGGGAGGGGTTCTCTGCCCAGTTTGGGGGGGGGTCCCTGCCCAGTTTGGGGGTCCTTTCCCAGTTTGGGGGCATATTACCCAGCCGGGAGGGGTTCTCTGCCCAGTGTGGGGGGGTCCCTGCCCAGTTTGGGGGTCCTTTCCCAGTTTGGGGGTATATTACCCAGCCGGGAGGGGTTCTCTGCCCAGTGTGGGGGGGGTCCCTGCCCAGTTTGGGGGGGTCCCTGCCCAGTCTGGGGTCCCCTGCCCAGGTGGCGGGGTGGGGGGGCCGTGTCGGCCATGCGGGGTTGGGGGGTCCCACTGCCCCCCCCCCCGGCCCTGCTGCCCGAGGGGGGGTTTCCTTCCTTCCCCCCCCCCCCCCGGCCTTGACGTCAGGCGCCCGGTGATTCACGCCGGGGCTGGCACGCGGGACACGCCAGGACGCTCCAGGACACGCCGGGACATGCCGGGACGCGCCGGGCACACCCTGGGGTGGGTGTCATCCCCCCCCCAACTCCCCGCACCCGGGGATGCACTTGGGGACCATGGGGACAATGTGGGTCCATGTCCCCATGTGGGCCTTTTGGCGCGGTGACATCCTTATCCCCATTTATCCCAGCACGGTGACATCCCTGTCCCCGCATGTCCCTTTGTGGTCCCATCCATGTCCCCCTGTGCCTGGGGACATCTGGGTCCCCACAAGGTGGGATCCATCCCCAGGTGTCCCTGTGTCACCCCATCCCTGTCCCCTGTGTCCCCACTAAGGTGGGATCCATCCCCAGGTGTCCCTGTGTCACCCCGTCCCTGTCCCCTGTGTCCCCACTAAGGTGGGATCCATCCCCAGGTGTCCCTCTGTCACCCCATCCCTGTCCCCGTGTGTCCCCACATGGTCCCTTTGGCACGGTGACATCCTTGTCCCCATTTATCCCGGCACGGTGACATCCTCGTCCCTGCGTGTCCCTGCATGGTCCCATCCATGTCGCCCTGTGCCTGGGGACATCCCCGTCCCCACGTGTCCCCACAAGGTGGGATCCATCCCCAGGTGTCCCTGTGTCACCCCGTCTCTGTCCCCGTGTGTCCCCACTAAGGTGGGATCCATCCCCAGGTGTCCCTGTGTCACCCCGTCTCTGTCCCCGTGTGTCCCCACTAAGGTGGGATCCATCCCCAGGTGTCCCTGTGTCACCCCATCCCTGTCCCCTGTGTCCCCACAAGGTGGGATCCATCCCCAGGTGTCCCTGTGTCACCCCGTCCCTGTCCCCTGTGTCCCCACAAGGTGGGATCCATCCCCAGGTGTCCCTGTGTCACCCCGTCCCTGTCCCCTGTGTCCCCACAAGGTGGGATCCATCCCCAGGTGTCCCTGTGTCACCCCATCCCTGTCCCCGTGTGTCCCCACATGGTCCCTTTGGCACGGTGACATCCTTGTCCCCATTTATCCCGGCACGGTGACATCCTCGTCCCTGCGTGTCCCTGCATGGTCCCATCCATGTCCCCCTGTGCCTGGGGACATCCCCGTCCCCACGTGTCCCCACAAGGTGGGATCCATCCCCAGGTGTCCCTGTGTCACCCCATCCCTGTCCCCGTGTGTCCCCACTAAGGTGGGATCCATCCCCAGGTGTCCCTGTGTCACCCCGTCCCTGTCCCCGTGTGTCCCCACACAGTCCCTTTGGCGCAGTGACATCCTTGTCCCCATTTATCCCGGCACGGTGACATCCCTGTCCCCACGTGTCCCTGCGGGGTCCCATCCATGTCCCCCTCTCCCCACGCACCCCTCCCCGTGCCACCACCCCCCTCTTGTCACCCCTGTCCCCCCCCCCCCCCACACACACCCCAAGGTCCCTTCCCGCCCGCCCCCGCCTGGCGCTGCCGCTTCCGCCCCCGCCGCCGTTGTCCCCTTCCCACGGCACGAGGGACGGTGACCCTGGCCCCGCTCCCGCCGCGGCCGCCCCGCGCACACTTATTTTTAGCCCTCGCTCTTTCCTGGCCGGATCCGGCGCTCGCCTATTTTTGACACGGGATGGGGTGGGGGGGGGACAACGGGGCAGGGAGGGACACACACACACACACACACACACACACACACACACACACACACACACACACGACACGGTGTCCTCGCACCCGTGGCCTCACCCCAAGAGCGCGCTGAGACCCGACGCGCTCGTGGCAGCGGTGGGTGGCGATGCTCCGGGGGTGGCAGGAGGGACACGGGGGTGGCCGTACCCTCTGTGTGTGTGTGTGTGTGTCCCCCCCGCCTCCCCGAGTTTTCCCGCACGGGAGGGGGGGGGGGGGGACGGACACACGGACAGGGTGTCCCACGAGGTGCCGGATCCGGGCGCCGGCGTGGGGTGGGGCGGGATGGAGCGGGGCCAGGGTGGCTTCAACACCCCCAAAAATCCCCCCCCACCCGGGCCCGATCCTGCCCTTGTCCCCAACCCCACTGCCACCCACCCTTGGGGGCCGCCCGGGTGTGTCCCCGTTCCCCCTCCCCCCCCAAATGCCGGGAAGGGCCATCGTGTCGTGTCCCCCCCCCCGCCCCGTCCGTTCCCCCCCCCGCGGTGGTTTCCCGGAGAGGCACCGGCGGCCCTTTCCTTCCTCCCCCCGCCCCCCCCCCCCCCCCCCGGAGCGGCCACCGTGGGACGGGGCCTCGCACGAGGAGCCAAATCCCGCACGGGGACAGCCCCGTGTCCCCCCCGGCCCCGTGTCCCCATCCCCTGCGCGTGGGGTGGCCCCGTGTCCCCCCCAACCCCGTGTCCCCATCCCCTGCGCGTGGGGTGGCCCCGTGTCCCCCCCAACCCCGTGTCCCCATCCCCTGCGCGTGGGGTGGCCCCATGTCCCCCCCGGCCCCGTGTCCCCATCCCCTGCGCGTGGGGTGGCCCCGTGTCCCCCCCGGCCCCCATGTCCCCATCCCTGTGCGTGGGGACAGCCCCGTGTCCCCCCCGGCCCCGTGTCCCCATCCCTGTGTGTGGGGTGGCCCCGTGTCCCCCCCAGCCCCGTGTCCCCATCCCCTGTGTGTGGGGACAGCCCCGTGTCCCCCCCCAGCCCCGTGTCCCCTGTCCCCATGCCCGGGGTGTCCCCGCGTCCCCCCCCCCGGTCCCCCCCACACACCCCCGGAGGGAGCGCAAAGGACGAGGACGAACCCCGGCGTTAATTTACAGCAGCGCCACCGTTTATACACAGTCCCGGGGGGGCTCCGGGCACGGCCGGGGCCACGCACCCACCCCGGGGGGGGGGCAGCACCCCGATTTTGGGGGGCATCATCGCGCCCGGCTTTGGGATGCGGTGATGCACCCACCCCGGGGGGGGGGGGGGCAGCACTGCGATTTGGGGGTGCAGCATCGCACCCCACTTTGGGATGTGGTGATGCACCCTGCTCTGGGGGGGGGCAGCACTGCGATTTGGGGAGCAGCATTGCTCCCGGCCTTGGGACGCGGTGATGCTCCCGTCCCTGGGGGGGGCAGCACCCTGATTTGGGGGCGCAGCATTGCACCCCGCTTTGGGATGTGGTGACGCACCCACCCCGGGGGGGGACAGCACTGCGATTTGGGGGCGCAGCATTGCACCCCGCTTTGGGATGTGGTGACGCACCCACCCCGGGGGGGGGCAGCACGGCGATTTGGGGAGCAGCATCGCTCCCAGCCTTGGGACGTGGTGATGCTCCTGTCCCTGGGAGGGGCAGCACTGCGATTTGGGGGGCAGCATTGCACCCCACTTTGGGATGTGGTGATGCACCCACCCCGGGGGGGGGGCAGCACTGCGATTTGGGGGTGCAGCATCGCTCCCGGCTTTGGGATGCGGTGACGCACCCACCCCGGGGGGGGACAGCACGGCGATTTGGGGAGCAGCATCGCTCCCGGCCTTGGGACACGGTGATGCTCCCGTCCCTGGGGGGGGGCAGCACCCCGATTTGGGGGTGCAGCATCGCACCCCGCTTTGGGATGCGGTGACGCACCCACCCCGGGGGGAGCAGCACTGCGATTTGGGGCACATCATCGCACCCCGCTTTGGGATGCGGTGACGCACCCACCCCGGGGGGGGACAGCACGGCGATTTGGGGAGCAGCATCGCTCCCGGCCTTGGGACGCGGTGATGCTCCCGTCCCTGGGAGAAGGGGTGGCGGCGAACCTCCCCGATTTGGGGTGTCGGGGGCGCCCCCCCCCGCCTCGCCCGGTGCTCAGGGCCGGGGGGGCCGCGGTCGGGGGAGGCGCAGGCGGGAGAGGCGCGCCAGGCGCGGCAGGTGGAAGGGCAGGCAGGGCACCTCGCGGGCCACCGGCAGCTCGGAGAAGAAGGCACGATGGCGGGGCAGCCCCGGCTCGGCCTCGCTCTGCTCCAGGTCCCGCACGACGCCCAGGATCTCCTGGCGCGGCCCCTGACCCCGCAGGCCCCGCACGTCCAACACCGCCGCCACGTGCTTCCGCCTGCGCCAAACGGGCACCCTCAGGGCCGCGGCGCGGGGGGCGCCCGACGCCCCGCGCCCCCCATACCCCTGGGAGGCCACCGTGGGCCCGTTCGGCCACGCGTGGCGCGGGGAGGGAGGCGTCGCAGCCGGATTTGGGGGGCAGCGAGGCACCCGGGTCTGGGAAGGGGCGCGCAGCCGGATTTGGCGTATGGCGTCGCACCCGGATTTGGGGTATGGCATCGCACCCGGATTTGGGGTATGGCATCACACCCGGATTTGGGGTATGGCATCACACCCGGATTTGGGGGATGGCATCGCACCCAGATTTGGGGTATGGCATCGCACCCGGATTTGGGGTATGGCGTCGCACCCGGATTTGGGATAGGGCATCGCACCCGGATTTGGGGTATGGCGTCACACCCGGATTTGGGGTGCAGCATCGCAGCCAGATTTGGGGTATGGCATCACACCCGGATTTGGGGTGCAGCATCGCAGCCAGATTTGGGGTATGGCATCACACCCGGATTTGGGGTGCAGCATCGAACCTTGATTTGGGGTATGGCATCACACCCAGATTTGGGGTACGGCATTGCACCCAGATTTGGCGTATGGCATCACACCCAGATTTGGGGTATGGCATCGGACCCGGATTTGGGGGACAGCATCACGCCCGGATTTGGGGTATGGCGTCGCACCCAGATTTGGGGTATGGCATCGCACCCAGATTTGGGATACGGCATCGCACCCGGATTTGGGGTATGGCATCGCACCCGGATTTGGGATAGGGCATCGCACCCGGATTTGGGGTATGGCGTCACACCCAGATTTGGGGTATGGCATCGCACCCGGATTTGGGGTATGGCGTTGCACCCGGATTTGGGGTATGGCATCACACCCAGATTTGGTGTGCAGCATCGCACCTGGATTTGGGGTATGGCATTGCACCCGGATTTGGGATACGGCGTCACACCCGGGTTTGGGGGGCAGCATCGCACCCGGATTTGGGGTATGGCATCGCACCCGGATTTGGGGGGCAGTGAGGCACCCAGATTTGGGGGACAGCATCATACACAGATTTGGGGTATGGCATCGCACCCAGATTTGGGGGGCAGCATCGCACCCGGATTTGGAGCACAGTGAGGCACCCAGATTTGGGGTGCAGCAATGCACCCGTGTCCCAGGGGCAGGCACACCCCCAAATTTGGGGAGAAGCACACAGCCAGATTTGGGGTGCAGCGTCGCAGCCGGCTTCGGAGCGCGGTGACGCACCCAGATTTGGGGGTCCCACACGGCACCCCGGTTTGGGGTGCGGCGGTGCAGCCGTGGCTGGGGGGAGGCGAGTGGCCACATTCGGGGTGCAGCCTCACACCCGACTCCGGGGCGAATCCCAGTCCTGGCTGGAACTGGTCCCAGTTGTGGCCGGGATCGGTGCCGTTTAAAGCCCCCCCCGAGCCCCCCCCCCGAGTGGCGGCGTCCTGTGGGGCCCGCGCGTGCCACCGTCCCCCCGGGGGACGCGGGGACAGGGAGGGGACTTGGCGCGGGGCCGCGGCCGCTTCCCGGCGGGCGGCCAGGAGGGACGGGGTGGGGGCTGCCGGGAAGGACGGACGCGGCGTCCTGTCACCCCGCTTCGGTCCCCGTGGGGACACCGTGTCCTGCCCCCCGCTCCCGACGGGGAGGTGGCATCTCGCCTGGCCGTGCCACCCCGCCGCCCTGGCGATGGGGACACGTGCCACCCCACCGCTGCCCCTATGGAGTTGTGGCATCCCACCAGGCCGTGTCACCCCACTGTGGGGTCTATGGGGACACGTGCCACCCCACCGCTGCCCCTACGGAGTTGTGGCGTCCCACCAGGCCATGACACCCCGCTGTGGGGTCTACGGGGACACGTGCCACCCCACCACTGCCCCTACGGAGTTGTGGCGTCCCACCAGGCCATGACACCCCGCTGTGGGGTCTACGGGGACGTGTGCCACCCCACCGCTGTCCCTACGGGGTTGTGGTGTCCCACCAGGCCGTGCCACCCCGCTGTGGGGTCTACGGGGACACGTGCCACCCAACCACTGTCCCTACGGGGTTGTGGTGTCCCACCAGGCTGTGCCACCCCGCTGTGGGGTCTACGGGGACACGTGCCACCCAACCACTGTCCCTACGGGGTTGTGGTGTCCCACCAGGCCGTGCCACCCCGCTGTGGGGTCTACGGGGACATGTGCCACCCAACCACTGTCCCTACGGGGTTGTGGTGTCCCACCAGGCCATGACACCCCGCTGTGGGGTCTACGGGGACACGTGCCACCCCACCGCTGTCCCTACGGGGTTGTGGTGTCCCACCAGGCCGTGCCACCCCGCTGTGGGGTCTACGGGGACACGTGCCACCCCACCGCTGTCTCTACGGGGTTGCGGCGTCCCACCAGGCCATGCCACCCCGCTGTGGGGTCTACGGGGACACGTGCCACCCCACCACTGTCCCTACAGGGCCACAGTGTCCCACCAGGCCATGACACCCCGCTGTGGGGTCTACGGGGACACGTGCCACCCAACCACTGTCCCTATGGGGTTGTGGTGTCCCACCAGGCCGTGCCACCCCGCTGTGGGGTCTACGGGGACATGTGCCACCCCACTGCTGTCCCTACGGAGTTGTGGCGTCCCACCAGGCCATGCCACCCCGCTGTGGGGTCTACGGGGACACGTGCCACCCCACCGCTGTCCCTAGGGGGTTGTGGTGTCCCACCAGGCCGTGCCACCCCGCTGTGGGGTCTACGGGGACACGTGCCACCCCACCACTGTCCCTACAGGGCCACAGTGTCCCACCAGGCCATGACACCCCGCTGTGGGGTCTACGGGGACACGTGCCACCCCACCGCTGTCCCTAGGGGGTTGTGGTGTCCCACCAGGCCATGCCACCCCGCTGTCCCCCCCCCCGGGGCCACCGGTGCCATCACTCACCGCACGTCAGGGAAGTCCCTCACGAGGACGCCCACCTCCATCTGCAGCGCCGCCGTGTCCTCCAGCACCAGCAGCTCCCTCAACCGCGGCACCACCGAATCCAGCCACGGCGAGGCCGAATCCTGCCGAGGACCTCGGTGCTGTCACCCCCCCCACCTTCCCTGACCTGAGGAGCACCCAAGGGTGCCGGGGAAGGGGCCGGGATGGGGCCTCACCAAGCGGCTGAAGAGCTCGCGGAGCTGGCGGGCTTCGTCCCCGAGGCGGGCGGCCACGCGGGCGCGCATCTTGGCCGAGGTGCAGACCAAGCGCACCTGCATCAGCGGCCGCACGTACTCGATGAGCACCCGCCGGTGCACCTCGCTCACCAGCACCTGCGGCACCAAAGGGTCAGCAGAAGGCGCCGGTGGCGGCGGTCGCCCCGCGGCGCCGAAGCCGGCACCCACCTGGTAGGGTTCGGGGCGCAGCGGGCGCAGCTTCTGGGTGAAGCTGGTGATGAGCATCACGATGGTGTCGAAGGCGTCGGAGCTCGTCAGCCACTTGCGCTTCATCAGCTTGTTGAAGTAGGGCTGGGGAGGGGGCGGATGGGGTGGGCAGCTCTCCCGGCACCCACGGGTGGCATCCCCGGTGGCGCCCCGGGGGTGGGAGGCCACCATGACCATTGCAGCCATGGGCATCACCGGGATCAGCACCCAACTGATGGTTGGTGCACCCATTGCACCCGTGACCATGGCACCCATGGACGTCACCGGGATCAGCACCCAGCCAATGGGCCCCATGACCATTGCACCCATGGGTGTCACCAAGATCAACACCCAGCTGATGGCCACCATGACCATTGCACCCATGGGCGTCACTGGGATCAGCACCCAACCAGTGGCCACCATGACCATAGCACCCATGACCACGGCACCCATGGACGTCACCGGAATCAGCACCCAACCAATGGCCACCATGATCATGGCACCCATGGGTGTCACCAAGATCAACACCCATCTGATGGCACCCATGACTATTACACCCATGACCACGGCACCCATGGATGTCACCCGGATCAGCACCCAACCGATGGGCACCATGACCATTGCACCCATGGGTGTCACCGGGATCAGCACCCAACCAATGGCCACCATAATCATTGCACCCATGACCATTGCACCCATGGGTGCCACCAAGATCAACACCCAACTGATGGCACCCATGAACATGGTACCCATGGGTGTCACCCGGATCAGCACCCAAACGATGGGCACCCTGACCACTGCACCCATGGGTGTCACCAAGATCAACACCCAACTGATGGCCACCATGACCATTGCACCCATGAACATGGCACCCATGGATGTCACCGGGATCAGCACCCAACTGATGGCCACCATGACCATTGCACCCATGACCATGGCACCCATGGACGTCACCGGGATCAGCATCCAAACGATGGGCACCATGACCATAGCACCCATGGGTGTCACCCACCTTGAGGTCCTCGAAGAGGCGCTGGGTGAGGACGTGGTTGCAGAGCCGGGTCACCTTGTCCAGGGCGGCGTGGGCCTGGCGCCGGGGCTCCTCGCTCTCGGGGTGCCCAAACTGCGCCAGGCGCTCGGCGAAGGTCCTGCCACAGGGAGGTCAGTGGGTGCTGCCGGGGACCCTGAGCACCCCACGCACCCCAGGGGAGGTGGGGGTGCTCGGGGTGCCCTCACCTGAAGGGGGGACAGCAGTTGACCAGGGCGATGGCCCGGCCGGTGGCACCGTCGGGCGGGGTGGCTTCACCGGGGGCTTCCAGGAACCGCTCCACCTTCCGCTGGAAACTGAGGGCACCCACACGGGTCACCCGCGGTGGCACCCAGGAGACCCCCCACCCAGGTGCCACGCTCACCCGGTGCCCCCCATGGCCATCCCAGCTCTGTCATGTGGCTCCTGTCCCACCACTGTGCCCATGTCACCGTCCCCTTCACCTCACCGCCCTCCACGTCCCCGTGTCCCCATGCCCAGCTCCTGTCCCCACATGTCCCCACACCCCTGTGCCCATCCCCAGTCCTGTCCTGATGTCCCTGGGTCCACGCCTGGCCTCCCCGTGCCCCCACATCCCCATGCCCATCCCGTGTCCCCTCTCTTGTCCCCCCCGTGTCCCCCTGTGCCCACCTGTGCAGGAAGGCCACCAGCACGCCCAGGAGGCTGTGTGCCATCTCCATGCCAAACTCGGCGGTGATCTGGGGGGCTCGGTCCACGTGCGCCCGCAGCAGCTGTGGGCACGGGCACCGCTGCGGGTGGGGGCATGGCCACCAGCCCCCTGTCCCACTGGGGACACGGCCACCACCATGGTGTCCCCCCAGAGGAGCCACCACCCCACCATCTCCTTGGAGCATCTTGTCATCCTTATGTCCCTATAGGGTACCTTGGCACCCTGGTGGCCCCATGGGGTAACCTGGGACCTTGGTGGCCCCATGGGGTGCCCTGGGGCCTTGGTGGCCTTGTGGGGTGCCCAAGCACCTTGGTGGCCCTATGGGGTACCTGAGCACCTTGGTGGCCCCATGGGGTGGCCAGGCACCTTGGTGGCCCCGTGGGGTACCTGAGCACCTTGGTGGCCCTATGGGGTGCCCTAGGACCTTGGTGGCCCCATGAGGTGCCCTGGGGCCTTGGTGGCCCTGTGGGGTGCCCTGTGACCTTGGTGGCCCTATGGGGTGCCCAAGCACTTTGGTGGCCCTATGGGGTACCTGAGCACCTTGGTGGTCCCGTGGGGTGCCCTGGGACCTTGGTGGCCCCATGGGGTGCCCTGGGGCCTTGGTGGCCTTGTGGGGTGCCCAAGCACCTTGGTGTCCCTAGGGGGTGCCCAAGCACCTTGGTGGCCCCATGGGGTGGCCAGGCACCTTGGTGGCCCCTTGGGGTGCCCTGGGACCTTGGTGGCCCCATGGGGTGCCTGAGCACCTTGGTGGCCCCATGGGGTGGCCAGGCACCTTGGTGGCCCCTTGGGGTGCCTGGCCACCACAGCAACCCTATGGAGCTGTGGGTCCCCCCGCAGAGCCGTGGGTCCCCGAGGGATGGGCCCAGAGGAGGGGTGGGGAGGGGGTCCCTCGGGTGCGGGTGCCCGGTGGGCACTGTGTCCCTACCCCGGTGACGCGGGTGGCCAGTCCCTCCTGCAGGTCCTGGCTGGAGGCCTCCTCCGCCCACGTGTCCTCGCTGAGCTGCAGCTCCTGCGCCACCGCCACCTCCACCTTCGCCTGGCACGGGGCACAGCGGGCGCGGGGACGCCAGCGGGTGTGGGGACAGCAGGGCGCAGGGTCCCCTGCCAGCCCCCAGCCCTGGGACTGTCCCCGTGCCCACCCCAGTGCCACCACGCTGTCACCATGCTGCCCATCCCAGTCCTACCACGGTGTCACCACGGTGGCCATCCCAGTGCCACCACGTTCCCCATTGTGTTCCCATCCCAGTGCCACCATGTTGCCCATCATGTGCCTGTCCCTCTGCCCATCCCAGTGCCACCACAGTGCCACCCTGGTGCCCATCCCGGTGCCATCACGTTTCTCATTGCGTTCCCATCCCAGTGTCACCACGTTGCCCATCATGGGACCATCCCAGTGCCCATCCCAGTGTCCCTCTGGTGCCCATCCCAGTGCCACCACGTTCCCCATTGTGTTCCCACCCCAGTGCCACCACGTTGCCCATCATGGGACCATCCCAGTGCCCATCCCAGTGTCCCTCTGGTGCCCATCCCAGTGCCACCACGTTCCCCATTGTATTCCCATCCCAGTGCCACCACGTTGCCCATCGTGGGACCATCGCTGAGCCCATCCCAGTGCCACCAAAGTGCCACCCTGGTGCCCATCCCGGTGCCACCACGTTCCCCATTGTGTTCCCACCCCAGTGCCACCACGTTGCCCATCATGGGACCATCCCTCCACCCATCCCGGTGCCACCACAGTGCCACCACGTTCCCCATTGTGTTCCCACCCCAGTGCCACCACGTTGCCCATCATGGGACCATCCCAGTGCCCATCCCAGTGTCCCTCTGGTGCCCATCCCAGTGCCACCACGTTCCCCATTGTATTCCCATCCCAGTGCCACCACGTTGCCCATCGTGGGACCATCGCTGAGCCCATCCCAGTGCCACCAAAGTGCCACCCTGGTGCCCATCCCGGTGCCACCACGTTCCCCATTGTGTTCCCACCCCAGTGCCACCACGTTGCCCATCATGGGACCATCCCTCCACCCATCCCGGTGCCACCACAGTGCCACCACGTTCCCCATTGTGTTCCCACCCCAGTGCCACCACGTTGCCCATTATGGGACCATCCCAGTGCCCATCCCAGTGTCCCTCTGGTGCCCATCCCAGTGCCACCACGTTCCCCATTGTATTCCCATCCCAGTGCCACCACGTTGCCCATCGTGGGACCATCGCTGAGCCCATCCCAGTGCCACAAAAGTGCCACCCTGGTGCCCATCCCGGTGCCACCACGTTCCCCATTGTGTTCCCACCCCAGTGCCACCACGTTGCCCATCATGGGACCATCCCTCCACCCATCCCGGTGCCACCACGGTGCCACCACGTTCCCCATTGTATTCCCATCCCAGTGCCAGCACGTTGCCCATCATGGGACCATCCCAGTGCCCATCCCAGTGTCCCTCTGGTGCCCATCCCAGTGCCACCACGTTCCCCATTGTATTCCCATCCCAGTGCCACCACGTTGCCCATCGTGGGACCATCCCTCCACCCATCCCGGTGCCACCACGGTGCCACCACGTTCCCCATTGTGTTCCCATCCCAGTGCCACCACGTTGCCCATCATGGGACCATCCCAGTGCCCATCCCAGTGTCCCTCTGGTGCCCATCCCAGTGCCACCACGTTCCCCATTGTATTCCCATCCCAGTGCCACCACGTTGCCCATCGTGGGACCATCCCTCCACCCATCCTGGTGCCACCACGGTACCACCACGATTCCCATTGTGTTCCCACCCCAGTGCCACCACGTTGCCCATCATGGGACCATCCCAGTGCCCGTCCCAGTGTCCCTCTGGTGTCCATCCCAGTGCCACCACGTTGCCCATCGTGGGACCATCGCTGAGCCCATCCCAGTGCCACCACAGTGCCACCCTGATGCCCATCCCAGTGCCACCACGTTCCCCATTGTGTTTCCATCCCAGTGCCACCACGTTGCCCATCATGGGACCATCCCTCCACCCATCCCGGTGCCACCACAGTGCCACCACAGTGCCACCCTGGTGCCCAGCCCAGTGCCACCACGTTCCCCAGTGTGTTCCCACCCCAGTGCCACCACGTTGCCCATCGTGGGACCATCCCTCCACCCATCCCAGTGCCACCACGTTGCCCATCACGCTCCCGCCCCGGTCCCCCCCCGTTGGCGGTGCCGGTGCCCGCCGCGGTGCCGGTACCTTGACGGCGGCGATGCAGGAGCTCTCGAGGCCGCGCTGGGTCTCGGGGGACAGGAGGGGGCCCAGCGCCTGCGCCTGCAGCAGAGCCCCCACCTCCGGGTGGCCCAGCACCTCCCTGCGGGCACAGGGGACATCGGTCCCCGCCCAGGGTGGCACTGCGGGGCCCGGCACCCGCCACCGCCCGGGGGACAGCCCGGGGGGGGGGACCATGGGGTGGCACGGGGTGGCACGGGGTGGCCAGTGTGCCGGGGGGGGGCAGATGCTGTGGGGTCCCACGGGTGACAGAGGGTCCCCAGTGTGCCGGGGGGGGGGGCGTCCCATGGGTGACAGAGGGTGGCAAAGTGTCCCCAGTGAGCTGGAGGGGGTCCCATGGGTGACAGAGGGTGGCACAGGGTGCTGGGGGTGAGGATGCTGTGGGGTCCCAGGGGTGACAGTGGGTGACAGAGGGTCCCCAGTGTGCTGGGGGGCGGGGTCCCATGGGTGACAGGGGGTGGCACGGGGTGCTGGGGGGGGTCCCCACGGGTGACAGAGGGTGGCAAAGTGTCCCCAGTGTGCAGGGGGGTGTCCCATGGGTGACAGAGGGTGGCACGGGGTGCTGGGGGTGAGGATGCTGTGGGGTTCCACAGGTGACAGCGGGTGACAGCGGGTCCCCAGCGTGCCAGGGGGGTCCCACGGGTGACAGAGGGTGACAGAGGGTCCCCAGTGTGCTGGGGGGGTGTCCCATGGGTGACAGAGGGGGCCCAGCGTGATGGGGGGGGGTCTCATGGGTGACAGAGGGTGGCACGGGGTGCTGGGGGTGAGGATGCTGTGGGGTCCCATGGGTGACAGTGGGTGACAGAGGGTCCCCAGCGTGCCGGGGGGGTCCCATGGGTGACAGAGGGTGGCGAAGTGTGCCTGGGGGGTCCCATGGGTGACAGTGGGTGACAGAGGGTCCCCAGCGTGCCGGGGGGGTCCCATGGGTGACAGAGGGTGGCGAAGTGTGCCTGGGGGGTCCCATGGGTGACAGTGGGTGACAGAGGGTCCCCAGCGTGCCGGGGGGGTCCCATGGGTGACAGAGGGTGACAGAGGGTCCCCAGTGTGCCAGGGGGGTCCCATGGGTGACAGAGGGTCCCCAGCGTGCCGAGTGGGTCCCATGGGTGACAGAGGGTCCCCATTCTGCCGGGGGGGTCCCATGGGTGACGGAGTGTCCCCATTGTGCCGGGGGGATCCCATGGGTGACGGAGTGTCCCCATTGTGCCGGGGGGGTCCCACGGGTGCCGGCGCGTGCCGGGGGGGGGGTGTCTCACCTGGGGTAGGTGTTGCTGTGCCAGTCGAGCAGCAGGTAGAGGTCGGGCACGGCGAGGGGCCTCTGTGCCAGCGCGCCCAACTGCTGCGCCAGCGCCCGGTGGTACCCGCGGGCGTAGACGCCGAAGGCGCCGTACTCGGGGGGGTACGCGGGCGCCACGTGGCACCGCACGGCCCCCAGGTCGCCCACCAACCGAGCGGCCAACGCCGCCAGCCGGGCGCCCAAGCCGGCGGCCGGCGCCACTTGCCCCAACCTCTCGCCCGCCGCCCGTCCCACCGCCTCCTGCCAGCGGCGGCGGAGGGCGCGGGGACGCCCCGGGGTGCCCGGCGGGTGACGGCCGTCGGCCGCCTCCTCCTGCTCCAACACGCGGATCACCGAGCGCAGGGGCGGGTACGGGCGGCCGGCCGGCACCGCTTCGGCCACCACGGCCCAGAGCTGGGCCAGCAGCGCCTCGTAGAGCAGCGCCACGTCCCGCGCCTGCCGGCCGGCCGCCGGGGACGGGGACGGGGACGGGGACGAGGCCACGCACTCCGCCTCCAGCGCGATGATCTGCTCGTCGGCCGCCACCAGCTCCCGCCGCTGGATCAGCTCCAGGATCTCCAGCACTGGGGGCGGGCGGCGGGACGGGGACGGGCACCCATGGGTGCTCTGGCCGCCCCACGGCGCGCGGCCCCGCCTCACCCGTGTCCCACAGCCCGTGGCCACCGTGGTCCTGTGTCCCCATGTCCCCGTGTCCCACCATCCCTATGCCGGTGTCCCTCTGCGTCCCACATCCTCCTGTGGCCTCGTGGCCTCGTGCCCACAAGTCCCGTGTCCCCATCCCCATGTCCCACATCCCCATGTCACATGTCCCCATGTCACACGTTCCCATGTCCCATGTCCCCATGTCCCATGGTCCCCATCACCTTGTCCCCATGCCCACACATCCCAATGTCCCCATGCCCGTGTCCCATGTCCCCATGTCCCCATCCCATTGTCCCCATGCCCACATGCCCCAATGTCCCCATACCCGTGTCCCCAAGTCCCCGTCCCAACGTCCCCATCCCCACGTCCCCATGTCCCCATCCCATTGTCCCCATGCCCACAAGTCCCATGTCCCAATCCCCCTGTCCCATGTCCCCATCCACACGTCCCCATCACCTTCTCCCCATGCCCACACATCCCAATGTCCCCATCCCCATGTCCCATGTCCCCATGTCCCCATCCCATTGTCCCCATGCCCACCACGTCCCAATGTCCCCATGTCCCACTTCCCCATGTCCCCATCCCGTTGCCCCCATGCCCACACACCCCAACGTCCCCATACCCGTGTCCCCAAGTCCCCGTCCCATCGTCCCCGTGCCCACATCCCCATGCCCACGTCCCCAAGTCCCCCATGCCCCACGTCCCCCCCACGTCCCCTCCGTCCCCCCTCACCCGAGAGCGGCTCCCTGGCCTTCCCGCGCCCCTCCTGCCGCTGTCCCCCGCCGTCCGGCTCCCCGTCGGACACCCCCTCGCTCTCCACCGCCGGCGGGCGCTCCCCGGCGGACCCCCGCTGTCCCCGCGTCCCCAAGGCCAGCCGCAGCAGCGAGCTGCGCTTGGGGACCGACCTCTCGGCCAACGCCTCCACGCTGGCCTTCCGCCGCCCCGGCAGCCGCCGCAACAGCCCGAAGTCCTCCGACCGCCGCCGCGCGCGGCCCCCGTCCCCGTCCCCGTCCTTGGGGGGCGGGCGGCGGGCACGGCCGAAGGGCGCCAGCCCCACCAGGCGCTCCAGGGTGGCCCTCCGGCGGTAGCGGCTCTCGGGGTGGGCGGCGAAGGGGTCGCCATCCTCCTCCTCCTCCTCCTTGGGGGTTCTCTTCAGCAGCGGCATGGCCTGCGGGGCGCGGGGGGGAACGCGGCCACGGTCGGCGGGGAGGGGGGGCACCCGGACCCCCGCACCGGGGTGGCACCGGGGGGGGGCGGTGGCCCGGTGGCGGGGCTGGCGGCGGGCGTCCGCACCGGCCACCCCGGTGGGCGAAGCCCGTGAGCGTGCGGACAGCCCGTGCGCAGCCTGCGAGCTCGCACGAGCCTGGTGTACGCGCCTGCGAGCTTGCGTTGACCCCCCCTCTGCGCGCTTGGGGGGCACCTACATGCACACGAGCGTGCAAACCCTCCTTGCACACCCCGGCGAGCTTGCACGACCCTCATGCACACCCCGGCGAGCTCGCACAACCTTTGTGTACACCCCTGCGAGCTTGCACGACCCTCCCTGCACACCCCTGCGAGCTTGCACAACCCTCATGCACACCCCGGCGAGCTCACACAACCCGTGTATACACCCCTGCGAGTGTGCAAACCTTCCTTGCACACCCCTGTGAGCTTGCACGACCCTCATGCACACCCCGGCGAGTTCCCACAACCCTTGTGTACACCCCTGCGAGCTTGCGTGACCCTCCCTGCACACCCCTGTGAGCTTGCACGACCCTCATGCACACCCCGGCGAGCTCGCACAACCCTTGTGTACACCCCTGCGAGCTTGCACAACCCTCCCTGCACACCCCTGCAAGCTTGCACAACCCTCATGCACACCCCGGCGAGCTCGCACAACCCTTGTGTACACCCCTGCGAGTGTGCAAACCTTCCTAGCACACCCCTGCGAGCTTGCGCGACCCTCATGCACACCCCTGCGAGCTTGCACAACCCTTGTGCACACCCTTGTGGGCTTGCATGCCCCCCTGCGTACACCCCTGCGAGCTTGCGTGACCCTCCGTGCACACTTAGTGCGCACCTACACGCTCATGAGCATGCGAACCCCCCGTGCACACTCCTGCAAGCTTGCAGGACACTCCGTGCGCACTTAATGCACACCTACACACTCATGAGCGTGCAAACCCCCCATGCACGCTCCTGCGAGCCTGCGTGACCCTCTATGCACGTAGCGCGCACCTACACGCTCGTGAGTGAGCAAACCCCCCCGTGCTCAGCCCGCGAGCTCGCACAACCTTCATGCACGCCCAGTGCGCACCTACACACTCATGAGCGTGCAGACCCCCCCCGTGCGCACCCCCGTGAGCTCGCACGCCCCCCCTCCACGCGCGCACACTCCCCGTGCACCCACATGCCCATAAGCGTGCGAAGGCCCCGTGCGCACCCCCGGCGAGCTCGCACGACCCTCGTGCACCACGCGGGTGCCCACCCCTCCTTGCACACCCCCCCCTCCCCTCGCCGTGTCCCCCCCCCCTTTCCCGAGCGTGCAAGCCGTCCCGTGGCACACGTACCCCCCCGGCAGCGGTGACACCGGTGGCGGTGGCGGTGGTGGCCGCGCCAGGCGGGCAGCGGCCGGGGGGTTTCCTGAGGAAGCGCCTCCCCGGTGCGGCCTCCCACGCCGGGGCAGGGTCAGCCCCGGTTCCGCTGGGTCACCGGGGACGGAGCGGGGGGGGACAGGGGGACACACGGAGTGACGGGGGGGGGGGACAACGAGGGGGGGACCCTCCGGGTGGCGCGGGGACGGGGCGCCGATGGGGACGGGGGACGGCGGTGGCACGGGGACGGGACACCGGCGGGGGACGTGGGGCAGGGATGGCACCGCGCCGGCACGGGGGACCCGCACGTGGCACGGGGGACGCCAACGGAAAGGGGATGGGACACTGATGGCACAAGGGGACAGTGGCGTGGCACAGGGACAGGATGCCAGTGGCACAGGGGGACATGGCCATGGGACAGGACAAGTCCCCCGGGGCACAGAGGGACCCCACGCGGCACGGGGACAGGACCCCGGTGGCACACGGTGACCCCGGTGGCACAGGGGACCCGACGTGTCACAGAGACAGGACGCTGGTGGCACAGGGGGACACTGATATGACACGGGGACAGGGCCCTGGTGGCACAGGGGGACAGGACATGTCACCGGGACAGGAGTCGGTGGCACAGGGGGACACAGACACGGCATGGGGACAGCACCCGGTGTCCCCCGGGTCCCCACGTGTCACGGTGACAGCACCCGGGGACACTGATATGGCATGGGGACAGGGCCCTGGTGGCACACGGTGACCCCGGTGGCACAGGGGACCCGACATGTCACAGAGACAGGGCCCTGGTGGCACAGGGGGACACTGATATGACATGGGGACAGGGCCCTGGTGGCACAGGGGGACACTGATATGACATGGGGACAGGGCCCTGGTGGCACAGGGGACCCCAGCATGTTGTGGTGACACGACCCCGGTGGCACAGGGGGACCTGGACATGGCACAGGACAGTCCCCCGTGGCACAGGGGACACCATGTAGCACAGGGACAGGACCCGGTGACACAGGGGACCGCACGTGGCATGGGGACAGGGCCCTGGTGGCACAGGGGACTCCACGTGGCACGGGGACAGGACCCCGGTGGCACACGGTGACCCCGGCGGCACAGGGGACCCAACATGTCACAGAGACAGGGCCCTGGTGGCACAGGGGGACACTGACATGGCATGGGGACAGGGCCCTGGTGGCACAGGGGGACAGGACATGTCACCGGGACAGGAGTTGGTGGCACAGGGGGACACAGACACGGCATGGGGACAGCACCCGGTGTCCCCCGGGTCCCCACGTGTCACGGTGACAGCACCCGGGGACACTGACATGGCATGGGGACAGGGCCCTGGTGTCACACGGTGACCCCGGTGGCACAGGGGACCCGACATGTCACAGAGACAGGGCCCTGGTGGCACAGGGGGACACTGACATGGCATGGGGACAGGGCCCTGGTGGCACAGGGGGACCTGGGCATGGCACAGGACAGTCCCCCATGGCACAGGGGACACCATGTAGCACAGGGACAGGACCCGGTGACACAGGGGACCCGACATGTCACAGAGACAGGACCCTGGTGGCACAGGGGGACACTGATATGACATGGGGACAGGGCCCTGGTGGCACAGGGGACCCCAGCACGCTGTGGTGACACGACCC
>JAGGDV010000097.1:0-40901 GCA_017639485.1 Pluvialis apricaria
GTTATCTTGGGCAGTCAACTACTGCTGCCACCAGCACTGAGCCGGGCATGGGAAGGTGTCACCTACAGGCTCTTGGCCTGGGCAGCGTGGAACTGGCTGCCAGGTCCTTGAGCCCACATGGGCATTTCTTGATTTCTGGGTGTCCCTCTTCCAGGTTTCACTGCTTTGACAGAGAAATTCATCCAGAGGAGCGGCACGCACAGAGGCACCGATGAGCTGGCGCAAACCCTCAATCACTACCTGTGTGACATTTTGGAGGGTAAGAGCCGTGCTGCAGGACTGTCTGGCGTGGGGCTGCTCAGGAAGGGTGCAGGCAGACGTGCTGGGCAGCCCGGTCTTGCCTCCTTGCAAGGAAGGGCTGGGGCTTTCTGTGAGGAACAGCGGGAGCAGCCAGGGTCTGCTGGCGGCTCAGGACCAGCGCGGGTCCTTTCTGCTCCCCACTGTGGCCGAGGAGGCACCTGCTTTCTCAGCAGCCACCTCTGCGCCTCTGGCGTGAGCAGCTGGCTCGGTGCTGCGTTAGGGCCCAGAGCAGGCTGGGGGCATCCAGCGAGTGCCAGCACGCGAGTGACCTGAGGATGGTGGCTCTGACGTGTCGCTGTGTGTGTGTGTGAGAGAGACCCCCACGAGCCCCTTTTCACAGGGAAAACCTTGACCCTTCCAAGCTGAGCGTGAGCACGTTGTGGCTGCCCCTTTGGCAGCACTTGTAGAGCAAAGCAAGAGAGTCCTCAAAGATGATGGAGGCTCTGGAGCATCTCTGCTGCGAGGAAAGGCTGAGAGAGCTGGGACTGAGCCGCCTCACGAAGAGAAGGCTCAGGGGGCATCTGAGTAATGTGCCTAAAACCTGAAGGGAGGCTGCAAAGAGGACAGGGCCAGGCTCTTCCCAGTGGTGCCCAGTGTCTGGGCCAGAGGCCACGCCACGGGCACGCACTGAAACGCAGGAGGTTCCCCCTGTACGTCAGGAAACACTTTCTGACTGTGAGGGTGACTGAGCACCGGCACAGGTTGCCCAGGGAGGCTGTGGAGTCTCCCTCCTTAGAGCTACTCGGAACCGATCCAGCCACCGTCCTGGGCAGCTGGCTCTGTGCCGCCCTTCTTGAGCAGCGGTGTCTGACCAGATGGACCCCAGAGGTCCCTTCCAGCCTCCACCTTTCCGAGATTTGGCGGCATTTCGAGGCCCTGCCTCCCTGCCTGCTCTGCGGGTACCAGGGCTGTGGCCGCTGTGAGCCCGAGAGAGAGGCCGGAGTGGTGCTCTCCTGAGCTGTGCCCCACGGTGCACCCTTGCCCGGCTGCTCCTCTCGGGGCAGCGGGGCATGCTCTGTGGCTTCTGGAAGAAGGTGTTTGAGTAACTCTTCCTTTCCTTCCCTCTGTCCACAGAGATCATGATTTTTGGAGGAGATGTCCTGAAGTTTGCTGGTATGTTCTTAGGACGACGATGCCCACGTGCACTGATGTGCAGCACTGGACTCTCGTGGCGGCCGTTGGCTGTGCTCTCCTTCTCAGGAGGCTCTGTGCAGCACCTTGAGCCAGCTTTCTGGCCACGCACGCACCGCCGCTGCAGTGCCCTCGCTCCCGGCTTCTCTTTGCCGCTGGGCCTGCCTGCGGTTTGGCTTTAGCGAGGGCTGTGGCTGCCCTCAACTCTGGCCCTGCTTGTAGGGCGCTGGGCTGGGGGTGGGCCAAGGAAGCACCGAGAGGAGCAGACCCCCTAGAAAGCGCAGCCAAAGGTGTGCGTCGGGGTGGTGGTGAGGGGCAGGGAGGCCCCAGCCATGGCGGAGCTCAGGCTGCGAGGGGAGGAGGAGTCCCTGGTGTGCTGCAGCTGCAGAGGAGCGCTCGGGGCAGGGGGTGCCACCGCTGCCGGCTGGCTGCTGCTGTGGCTGGCCCGGGAGAGGAGAGGTGTCCCGGAGCCCAGGATGAGGTCCTCCAGGACAATGGCCTCCCACAAGCCCGTCTTCCTCCGCACGTGGGCTGGTTTCTGCTGTCCCTGCCACTGGGCGTAGGTCGGGGTGAGTCAGGTCTCAGCAGAGCCTTTACCTTCCCGTCCCTTTCCCAGGAGACGCTGTGCTGGTGCTGTGGAGAACAGCACCCCAGGAGCTGGCTAAGACCATCAGCCTGGTGCTGCAGTGTACCCAGCAGATCCAGAAGAAGTATGGGAAGCGTGACACGCTCGTGGGTCAGACGGTCCAAATGAAGATAGGTACGGGTGCTGCGCCAGACGAAGATCCGTGGCACTCTCCCGTGCCACAGGGTGCTTCTCACCAGCAGGGAACGCGGGAACCCCTGCTGGGGGTAGTGCCAAAGGAAAGCGTCTCCTGCGAGCGTTCAAAGGGGCGAACCGCAGTCGGAGTGGGGACGGGAGACCAGGACTGCTGGGTTTGCGCGCGTCTGCAGATGCAGAGGAAGCTTAAAGGCAGAGCGGGTGTCAGATCAGGGCTGAGGGTCTTTGCATGTCTGCTTTAGCACAGATGTCTGCGGGAGGTAATTATTATCCTCTGATTTTTTCGGGATGGGGCAGCTTTGCACCCTTTGCCCTGCTGGATTCTCCCCTGCCTTTCACAAAGAGCAAAGGGGAGCTGCTTTGCGTACGGCTGTGCGAAGGGCTTTGGCAGGCTGTGGTATTTTCTCAAGCAGACGGCTACATACGACCCGCCTGCACGGAAAGGGAGCAGGCGGTGATCAAGCCCGCTGGTTTGCTGGGCTTCTGGGGCAGGCAGCTGGCTGAGACAGCCGGCACTCTCAACACGTTGTCGATGTCGACTTTGCTTGTCTGTTTCTAGAGAGCTGTTTCAGGGACCTGTGTCCGTATCCCCCCGCGCGGGACGCAGGGTGCTGTAGCCCTCCGTCCTGCCCGTCTCCCCGCTGGGCTTCAGATGAGCTGCTGAGGAGCTGAGATGCTGGGGGCTGTAGAGTTGCAAATGTTCCCTGTGTCAGCTGGGCTTCTCCCTCTCTCTCTCACCAGGAATCACTGCAGGGCCCATGAGCCTCATGATTTTTGGCAATGTGAGGCGGCGGTACTTCTGCATTGGTGGCGGTTCCCTGGCTGAAGTTGGTGAGGCCGAACAGCTCGCAGACGCAGGTGAAGTTATCCTCTCAGCCACCTCCTGGGAGCACTGCGAGCAGCACCGGCTCAGGAAAGGGAGTCTTGCAGGCGAAGGAGCTGTGAAGGTAGGTGGATGGGACGGCCCCTCGAGCCATTCTGAGGACCCGGCCCTGGCCATGAAGGAGGGAGGTGTCAGAAGGCCGAGGAGCTGAATGTGGAGAGTTGTAGCTTGGAAAGTGGGCAGGCAGCTGAAGCTCTTGGCCTTCCGCCTCAGGGATAACCGTGGGCTGGGCTTGCTTGGTTTGAGGGGTCAGGAAGAACAGCAAGGGTTTTAGCCAACACCAGCAATGTCCTCTGTGGGACATGGAGCTGTCGTTGACAGCAGGGGGATGGCTTGATAATGCCTGCCCAGCTCCGGTGCTTCTGAGGAAGCACTGCTGTGCTGTCCAGCCGGGTGGGCTTGTTCTCCCCTTTTCCGGGCAGCGGCGGTGCAGGGCAGGCTCTGTCCCCTGCGACTCCTGGGGAGGCCAGTGGCAGTGCTTTCATTCTGTGTGTCTTCAGGTTACGGGCATGGATCAGATGCCTTGGTCAGAATGCCAAGACGCTTTATGCAAGCTTGTACCAGACCCAAGGCGCCACTGCTTGGAAGGAGAAGGCGAGTACCAACCTCACCCTGTTCTGTGAAATCCCGGAAAGGTGGGGCCTGGCTGCTTCAGGGGCCAGAGAGGAGCCACCTCCTCCCTCTCGCCCCTTTCAGTTGGCACTCGTGCCTTTGGGCCTCCTGTGCATCAGCTGGGGCAGTCGCTGCTGCTGCCTCCTCCTTCCAGGGGACAGCTCTGCCCTGAGCATCTGGAGGTGGCAGCACGACCAAACGCAGAAGACTCTTTCTGCCCCGTTTCCAGTGCCAGCCCCCTCTTTGCAACAGCTCGTAGTCCCGTCCTCCCAGTGACCACCTGCATTTTCTCTCCTCAGATGCCATGAAACCTACTCTATTCTTGCCCGACGACCCTTACATGGAAGAGGTGCTTAAGAAGTACATCCCAGAAGTTGCTCTCAGGAAGGTACGGCAAGGCCACCACTGCTGGGGGCTGCATTTTTGGAGGGCAGAAGAAGTGGTGCGTTGCAGAGATGGAGTTCTCCCGGGAACAGACAAGTAAAAGAAAACGCACCCTGAGACAACAAGGCAGGGAAACTGCGCCGAGGGGCACCAGTGCTGCACCACCGTCGGCTTTGTCCCCAGAGAGACACGGGCGGTGGGAGGCGGACTTGTCTTTTCCGTGGGTGTGGTTCTGCACGTGCCGCGGCCATGAGGGTGGGATAAAGGGGAGATTCCACTGAAGTCCTTAGAGCACCCCTGAGGGTGTCCCCTCATGCCCGTACCTGTCCCAAGATGGGGTGTGAGCAGAGCGCCTTTCTCTCCTTTGTCATTTGTGTCAGGATCGGGTACCTGCCTGCCGCAGGCTGGGCAGCCTGCCCGCCATTTGCACCGAGAGGAGGGGTTAGCCCTTCCTCTGGCAGTCCCTGCTACTGCCAGTACGCCTGCTCTCCCTCGCTGTCTGCCGTAGGCAGTACGGCCCCGGGAGAGCGGGCTGGTGAAGCCGTCGTGCTCTTGCCTTCCAGTTTGAAGACAGAGTGCCACTGGACCTCTTCTCTGAGCTACGGCCTGTCACCATCCTCTTCGTCCAACTGCAGCTTCCTGCCGATAACAAAACAGTGCACCTCACCACGATCCTCAGCAACGCCAGCAGGATGATGCTAGAAATCCTCTGTCCTCACAACGGTGAAATCAACAAAGTCCTCCTGTGTGATAAAGTGAGTGTGGGGGAGCAATCGCCTCCCCCAGCCCCGAGAGGGTGGGCAGTGGGCGAGAGGGAGAGACTCCCTCTTCGGCACATTAGCAAGACGTGCTGCACCTGTCCTTGGCAGGGCTGCACGTTCCTCTGTGTGTTTGGACTCGCTGGACAAAAGCTGCCCTACGAGAGCATTCATGCCTTGCAGAGCGCTCTTCAGATCCTCAACTCGTGCTCCACCATGCTCCATGAAACAGAGTGAGTGTGTGACGGAGGTGGAGGGCTGCACGCTGCCTGGGACAGCGAAGGGGGCTTACCAGAAAGAGATGTGCCTTCTCGCTTGCCCTCCCTTGGCCCTGGCGGGAAGGGCGCAGCACCCGCAGAGGTGTCAGGCAACCCCTGGGCTTAGCCCACGCCAGCCAGTGCTCTACCCCTGCCCCTTGTCCCTCGCAACCCGTGGATGGTGCGCCCTGAGTCTCCACGTCCCCGAGACCCACGCTGGCAGGGCAGGACAGCCGGTGGCCCAGGCTAGGGCCCAGGGCAGGTGCGGGAAGGGATGAATCCGGGCGGGCAGGACTGCGCCTGGGGCGCTGCTGAAGGCCCACTGTTTCCCTGTGTGCCAGGACGGTGTCTGTGGCAGTTACCAGCGGGACGGTGTTCTGCGGAGTCATCGGCCACCCTCTGAGGCATGAATATACAGGTAGGAGGCGTGTGTCTGAGGCGCGGCAGGCCGGCGTGGACCTGCTCAGCGCAGCAGCCTGGAAGAGGAAGGCGGGCTGGGAGAGGGAATGTCCAGCAGCCGGTCAGGAACGGCCCCGGTGGCGCCGGTCCAGGCCCGGGGCGGGAGAATGGGCTCTGTGGCCGGCTGTGCCCCTGGGTTGTGCTGACCCCGCTGTGGGGCTGGCCTGTGCTGGAGGCGAGGCAGCCATGGGCCTGGAAGGGTGCCGCGGGGCCGGTGGCACGGGTACAGCAACGCGTGCTGCTTCTCTCTAACGCGTGCTCTCTCTCTCTGGCAGTCATTGGCCAGAAGGTGAACTTGGCAGCCCGGATGATGGTGCACTACCCTGGGCTGGTGTCCTGTGATGCAGTGACCTACGCCGCCTCTGGGCTGCCCCCTGACTACTTCAGGGAGCTGCCGGAGCGAGAGATGAAAGGCCTTCGCCAGCCTGGCACTGTCTATCAATATGTGGGCATCACCAAGGAGAGGTGAGCGTCCTCTGAGAGGGCTGCATGAGGGGACGGTGGCACCGAGGGTGCAGCCTTGGCCAGCAAAGGGGATTTCTGCAGAGAGAGGCCAAGCTGGTCTCCCTTCCCTGTGGCTGGGATGGTTGGCAGCCCTGGCGTGGCAGGCGTTTTGCCTCTCTCCCCTGCTGTCTTCTGCTGCTGATGGCTTTTGACTGTGCTTCTCCACGTTGTGCTTCTCCACGTTGTGCCCTGGTAATGCTGACCCAAAGAGGCTTTTGTCCCAGCTGCTTCCGAGCCGGAAGCTTTGCGCCACTCTGGTCCCCATGGGGAAACGTGGACCATCAGGGCGCTCTTCCTCATGTCTTCCTGCTGAAATCTCAACCTCTTCCTCTGGGCCAGGATTTGGCCCTTGGTGGTTTTGGCCAATGTGGTAAAGCTGTCTGTAAGCCAAGAGCACACCCCTGCTTCATTCACATGTCTCCAACTTCTCTGGGTTTGGCCTCTGGTGAGGGACTCTTGCGATGTTCTCCTGTCCCGCTGGGCCCATTGGGCTTCTTTATGCTTGAAGCTGTCCTAGCGTGTCAGCTTGAACTTTGGCTGGGGGAGTGTGCAGGGGAGAACACGCTGCTTGAAAGAAAAGTCAGTACCTGAGGAGCACATCTGTCCCCGCCAGGCAAGGCTACGTCTCTGTGTCCCCTGGCTCCTCACCAGCTAACTGACTTGTGTTTTCTTTTCCCCTGCTTCTAGCGTATTTGGCACGGGCCTTTCAAAGAAGAGGTCCGAGTACGTCTCCTTGCTGGGTAGGTGGAGAACGCCTTGCTCTTCCGAAGGCCAGGTTCTTCCTCTTGGTAACTTTTAGAGCCCCGCTGGGAAGGGAGAGGCTTTTACCAGGGATGGTGTGGCCTGCAGCGGCCCATAGCAAGTATCGCCTGTCTTGGTCCCTACTTGGTTGGTATCTTTTGGGTGGAAAACAAGCTGAAGCACCTGGTGCTCCCTGCCGTGTTCCAGACCTGGTATGAAGGATGCTTTCAACTGTGGAGCTTGTCCCACACACCCTGGGGGCTAAACCGATCCCTGTCTTTGGGATCAGGAAAGAGAATTCCTTGTGCCAGACTGACGGAAAGTTTTGGCAGTGGGTTCTGCCCCTTGTAGTCCTCCGCATTCCTTTCTCAGCAGCATCTGGGCGTAGGCATGGAAATGTCAGGACACACGGGACGCCTGTAAGCACTCGGTGTCTCCACGATATTTTGGACCCTGTTACAGGTTAACCCCGGCAGGCAGCTCAGCCCCACAGAGCCACTCGTTCCCCACAGTGGGGTGGGGAAGACAATCGGAAGGGTAAAAGTGAGAACAGTGGTGGGCTGAGATACAGACAGCTTATTAGGTAAAGCAAAAGCTGCGCACGTGCGCAAAGCAAAAACGGGCATTCATTCACTGCTTCCCATGGGCAGGCAGGTGTCTCGCCATTTCCAGGAAAGCGGGGCTTCATCCCGCGTAACAGTGACTTGGGAACACAGACGCCGTAACTCTGAACGTGCGCCCCCTTCCTCCATCTTTGCCCCAGATTTTCTCGCTGAGCACAGCGTCCTATGGTATGGCATAGGCCTTTGGGCAGTCGGGGGTCAGCTGTCGCGGCTGTGCCCCCTCCCATCTTCTTGGGCACCCCAAGCGGGTGCACAGTGAGAAATGGAAGAGGCCTTGACGCTGTGCAAGCACTCTTCAGCAATAACTAGAACATCGTTGTGTTATCAACAACGGCTTTTGGTCAGAAATCCAAAACGTAGCACTGTGCGCGAGCCTGGTGGGAAGGAGGGCTGGGTGTAGGCAGGCTGGCGGACGGGGTGGCGGGGAGGGAAGCTGCGGTGGAGGGTGCCCGCAAAAGGGATGGCTCTTTGCTTTTCCGCAGGGCCCAGCAGCTCATTTTCTTGCTTGTCTTCACAGGTCGGAAGCAGGAGATTGACCTCTTTGTCAGCTGCTTGAATGCCTATAAGGATTTAGGAGAAAGGAACATCCTGGCGTTTGAGGGCACGGCGGGCTCTGGAAAGAGCCGCTTGCTTACCGAACTGGCCTATTTAGGCCAGGATGCCGGCCACAGGTACAGGTTTTCGGCCCGTAGCTTTGGGACACTGCCCCTGCCCACCCGCTGACAGCCACGGAACACTCCAGCCCCTCTGCCAGTGCGCCTGGCCCCGGGACTGCAGCCTCCCAAAAAAGCCTCCTGGAGACACTGCCTAGGAGCCCCTGCGTGCTCTGCTCCGGCCGCTGCCTCTCTGGGGAGTTGGAGGTGGCTTCCTGAGCCAGGGCCTTTCCTCCGGCACCTCTGGGCCAGGCGCTGAGGGAAGGAAAGAGCCCCAGCTCAGTGCTTTTCACCCGACTGCAGAGCCAACAGACAGCAGGGCGGCCTGTCTCAGAAGGCCTGCTTGCCCCCTGCCCGTTTCCCAGAGGGAGCCACGGGGGCAGAAAAGCCTTCCTGTGCTCCGGCAGGCAGACTGCTACGGTCAGGAGCCCAAAGGCAAACTCGCCGCTTGCTCGTCCTTGCCTCTTGGCCCCGAGAGTTCCCCTGCAGGGGCACGGAGCGAGACCGGGGCCGGCGCTGCGGAGGCGCAGGGTCTGGACCCGGCTCTCCCAGCGGCTTGGCAGCAACTGGCCCTCTCCGCCCTTTCTCGGAGGAGGAGTGAAAAGCTTGGCCTTCTCTGGGAAGCGCTTTGAGATGGGTGGCTGAAGAGGTCCCCCCCAAAGGGCATCTCTCTCCCGTTTGTCTCCGAAGGCTTGGGCTGCTGGGGATCTCAGTGCCTTTTGCTTTTACACGGCAGGGTGGTTGCCATGGAGCTGCTCGAGGTCAACATGAGGCAGTCCTTCTCCGCCATGCGCGTGCTGATGGGCAGGGCCCTGGGCCTGCAGGACTGCGAGTCCTGCAGCGACAGGCAGCGCGTGCTGAAGACAAAGCTCCAGGGGACAATCGCAGAGAGCAGCTATTGCCTCCTCAATGGCATTTTCCCTGTTGAGGTGAGAGCCAGAGGCCTGTACGGCCCGGGAGAAGGCCTTCTCCTGAGCTTCGCTGGGTCTGACGTTGTGTGGGCACGCTGCCTTAGAGTGCTGTGCTCCAGGCAGCCCAAGGTTGCCACAGCCAGCGAACCAGCTCTTCAGCCCACCCGCACGCCCCAGCTCTGCCAGAGACCCTCAGCAGAGGGCCTCTGCTGTGGGCTCCAGGTGAAGTCCCCACCAAGGCTCAGGGACTTGGGGCTTTTTCGTCTGGAGAAAAGAAGACTCAGGGGGGATCTTATCAATGCTTATAAATACTTAAGGGGAGGGTGCCAGGGGGATGGGAACAGTCTTTTTTCAGTGGTGCCCAGTGATAGGACTAGAGGTAACGGGCACAAACTGGAGCACAGGAAGTTCCATCTCAACATGAGGAGGAACTTCTTTACTCTGAGGGTGGCAGAGCACTGGCACAGGCTGCCCAGAGAGGTTGTGGACTCTCCCTCACTGGAGACATTCAAAACCCGCCTGGACGCCATCCTGTGCAACTGCTGTAGGTGTCCCTGCTGTGGCAGGGGGTTGGACTTAGATGATCTCCAGAGGGCCCTTCCAGCCCTGACCATTCTGTGATTCTGTGATGTTTCTCCCTGACTCTGCTTTTCTGGCCAGTTTCCCATTTCGGACAAGGTTCGCGAGATGTGTGAAACGCAAAGAACAAAGGAATTTCACTCAACTTGCGCCAAAGTGCTGGAGAAGGTGAGCATTTCTCCTCCCCTCCTCTTGCATCAGAGAAGGAAAACGACCCTGCCGGCCCTGGGCTCTGTACCACAGCAGTGTGAGCGGGCGGGAGGACCACGCGCCTGGGTCAGCGGCCTTTTGGGCCTGAAAAAGCCCTCACCCCCACCTCCCCGCGCAGCCCCACAAACACACCAATAACTTTCCTCCTGTAAAGCATGCCCTGGAGGAGGAACAGTGTCTTCTGCCTCCCCTGGCCCAAGCTCCCTCCTTCTGGAGGGCAAATGAGGTTAGGTGTGACCCTAAAGTCGGTAAGCTTCTGAGCAGGGAAGTGGTTGGGAAGAGACTTGAGAGCATGCTCTCAAGAGACAGAGGCTAAATCTCCTCCCCTGGAAGATGCTTGAGGATCCAGCAGATTCCTCTCAGAACAACCGGCTTTTTTCAGACCATTGGAGGAGAATTTGGCATATTTGTCATCGACAATGCCCATTTCATCGACCCTGCCTCCTGGAGCATCATGTCACCCGTGCTCCGAAACATCCCCGTCTTCATGGTTATGAGCTTAGCTCCGGGCTACGCCACAACAGAGACCTTTTGCAAAGCTGCAGCAGACAACACAATGGCCCAGAAAATCACCTATCTTCACCTGGACAAGCTGCGAGCTTCAGCTGTGGTGCAGAAAGCCTGCGAGGACCTCGGAGTGGCCAGCATCCCCAGGGACCTAGCGAGGTAAGTTTGGGGCAGAGGAGCTCTTCCCGAGGGCTGGAACCTCTGCAGACCGTGGTGGAGGATCAGTCCCCCAGGAGAGGGTGCGTGGGGCCGCTAGAAGCATCCCTGACTCCAGCCAGTGCCGCACGGGGGTGGCTTGTTATGCCTCACCCTGGCAGGTGTGAGCTGAGAGTGGGCAACTCCCCAGAGACCGAGCGTGGGAGGTGTCAGCCTCCTGGATCTAGGCTCCTGAGGAGAGGAAAGGCAGTGCTCGCTGCTCTGCGCCTTGGGCATGGTCCGCAAGTCTTTCCCCACGGACTCGAGTGAAGGCTGGAGGCTCAGGGGGCCCAAAAGCCCAGGCCAGCGGGAGGACCGTCCCTTTCCAAAGGGAGGTGTAGCTGTGACGACGATGCGGGCTACCCTGTTCTGCCTGAGTGACGCGCCGCCCACCTGAACTGTGTTTCTCCTTCCTTTCCTTGTGCTGGTCACTGCTTGGTCTGCTCCTGTGCAGGTTCCTGATCCAAAGAAGCTCAGGGATCCCATATTACTGCGAGGAGCTGCTGCGCTGCCTTCGTAGCAACAACATGCTGCTGTTCCGCACCCGGAGGCAGAGTGAAAAAGCAGAGGACGACTGGGAGAGCCTGAACAGTAAGCACCTTGGCTGCGACTAGCGAGCTGCTGTGGCGCATTCTCTGCAGCACAGTATTGCCCCACCGTTCCCCCACGGATCCGGGCAGAGTCAGATCTTGCAGCAGGGCTGAACTTGGTCTGGTGGAGGCGTGGGCTCCCGCATGCCTTGCTGTTGGCACAGCCAAAGCAGGGGCTAGCGAGTTCTGGTGGCTTGGAGCGGCCGAAATTCTTGGGGCAGGGGTTGTGTGGCTAAAACACAGGGGCAATTGTTCCGGAGCACATGTGTTTCTGGTGTTTCTTAGGCATTCTAACGGGCACATAATTTACCTCGGCCAAAGGCCAGCTCATCTAAGAACAAATGGCAGCTTGAGGTGAGGGACAGGCCCAGGGCACTTGAATCCAAACCCATAAATGCCTACAAGGGTGCCGGTAACAGCAGAAAACGGTGGTAATGCCATCCAAGAGAGCAATGCCAGCCAGAGCACCGAGGCCTTGGGAAGAGCCGGGGCCGCCGCTGCATTGTGCATTCTCACCAGCAATTTCCCCATCTGTGGAGGTAGCGGTGGTGAAGGCAGCAGTGCTGCTGCTTTCTGTGCCGGGGCATTCAGTCGCCCCCTGGGAATTCTGGAAGCTTTGACTGGAGGACTCTTTGGGAAAGGTGGTCTGAAGGGAGAACATCTTTGGGAGGGCTTGCAAAGAAACTCGTGCAGTGGACACTGTTTTCCTCTGCTTAATGACCACGTTGCCTGCACTGGACCATGGAAGGTTGGACTTGTACCATCTCAGGTGAATTCAGAAACATTTGCAAGCTGCAAGCCGCTTTGCAAAATGTCTTATTCATGCTCTCCTGCTCCACCCAGCATCTGCAGTCGAGGCCTCATCCCTCGCAGCAACCTCGAGCTCCAGGGCGGAGAACGACGGCGGGGTCTGCATCGTCAGACCAGACGTGAACCTGGAGGACACCGCGCTGCCCGCCACCGTGAAAGGTGAGGGGCCGAGTGCCGGTCTGCTGGCTCGCGGCTGTGCTGGGACTCCTCCCGGGCCATCGGCTAGAGGGAGCCGGGGCATCTGTGCGCTGCGGAGTCCCTCTCTCAGCGTGGGGGCTCCCACCCAAGCAGAAACAGGCCCGGGGTTGCGGGCAGCCGCTTCCCCATCCTGGCTGCGGACCAGCTGTGAGCCTGCGGGCTGCTTTCCCTCAGAGAAAAGGATATTGGCGCAGCACTAAAATGGCTCCCTTTTCGCACAGAAAGAAATCCTTCGCTGGGAAAAGTCTTTGACTTGCCTCTGTCTCAACTTTGAAGGCGTCTTCTGCTTCGCTATTCTCTTTATAGGTTCCCCAGCTAACGCTGGTCTCAAGGCACTTCATCCAAACCACATCCATGGGATTTTTTTCTGTGGGTTGGCATGGAAATCCCTCAGGAGCCAGGGGAGCCGGATGCGGGAGCTGTCAATGAGTGTCCCTCCTCTCTAGCCGTAGCCATCCATATGACCCTTGAAGAACTGTCATGCCAGAGTATTCCTGCTATTCGGTTGTTTTAGCAAAAAAAGAAAACCAAAAGAAAGGAATAGCATTGTCTGGGCACGTTCGGGCAATCGCTGCGGGCAGCTCTGAGTCCGCCTGTGCGGTGGGGAAAGTTCTCTGTGTGCCCTGTTGGGCACAAGCCTGCTCCAGATGTGGTGGGGCGCATCATGGGCTGTGTGTAGCTGCTGTGTCCTGCCCTGCCCGCCCTCGGTGGGGGAGCGTTGCTTTGAGCGTCTCGCTTTTCCCCAGGCCTTGTGGCCCGCGATTCCGACAGGAGCGGAGCCGTTTTGAAGAGGCCAACCCCGATTGCCCGGCAGGTGCAGTCCCGAGGAGGGGAGGCCAAAGTCTACGCCGTTCCACGTTTTGAAACTTTGCGGCCTCTCCGGCCTCAGCGTGGGGAACAGGCCCGAGAGACGTTTTGCTGCTTTTTGACAGAGCTTGTGCTGACTCAGCTGGACCGGCTGAAGCCGCTGAAGCAGATGGTTTTGAAGTTTGCAGCTGTCATCGGGCCGGTGTTTACCACCCAGCTTCTGTCGCACATCCTTCCTGCTGGCCTCAGGCAGCCGATGAACCCCGTGTTGGACATGCTGGCGAGCGACAACATCCTTAAGTGGCTTGAAAACACAGAGGTGCCGGGGGATGTGCAGGATCCTTCCAAGGGGCCAAGCACCTCTCGGCAGGCCCGGAGCGGTAAGTGGTAGCAGTAAGGCGGACGAGGGAGCTCCCAGCTGTGTCCCGGCAGGGCTCCCCGGGGCATGGTGCGCTTCCCCCGCTGTGATGGGTGGCTGGAGCTCAGGCAGGCACGGGTGTTTGGGACGGGCTGTGCAGAGCCCTCCCAAGTCAGTCTCAAGGCACGCTAGCTTTGCGCTGGAGGGAAGCTCCCACCAGCCGTCCCGAGTGCCTCTGCCGCCCTGCCGCCAAGCGCTGCTCGTAGCGCAGGTATGGGAGGGCGTGTGGAGTCCCTGACATCCTCTCCCCGCCGCCTGCAGTGTCCCGGTCAAAGACGCCCTCCAGAGTGCCCCGAGGATGGGCTTTTAGCCAGCTCTGATTCCGCTGTGGCACAGGGGGAAGCTCTGTGGGGACTGCCCTGCCTGGAGCAGGGAGAAAGCGCCGGCCGGGCCTTGCTTCGGCTGGCAGCAGCATCCCCAGCTCCTGCCTGGAGCGCAGCTGAGCACTGTGGCCCCAGGGCTGTGCTCGCATGAGCGAGGCAAGCCGGGCCCTTTCTCCCCGTGCCGCAAGGCTCGGCGTGCAGCAGCGCTGGTTCGCTGCGAGGGACGCACACCAAGGCATGACGTCGGTGCCCCGGCTCGGGCAGCCCCAGGCCCTGGCCCCAGCGCGGTCTGGTGCAAAGGCCCTTTGCCTCGCAGGTGCGCAGAGGCCCTCTCCGAGCACGAAGACCGTGGAGCGGCAGTCTGGCGTCCTGGCCTTCTGTGTCCCACTGCTGCGGGAGGCTGCCTATGAGCTGTGGCCCGAGAGACAGCGGGTCGCCTTGCACCGCAAGTGTGCCGCCTTCCTGGAGCGGCACGCGCACAAATGCGAGAGCTGCGGCCGAGGGGACTTTGTTGCCCTCCACCGTTTCGCCGTCACCGGCACCCAGGAGGGAGGGAGCTGTCAGGACCCTGCTGACCAGGGCGACGCGCGCAGCTGGGAGGCCTTGGTGCTCGCCGGAGAGCAGCTGAGGAGGGACAGGACCCACGCCACAGGGGGTATGCTGCGCAGCCCGGGCCCTGCAGGAGCCCGGGGGTGTGTGCCGGGGAGCAGGGGGAAGGAGGTCTGCTAGGGACGAGCCCCGGAGCTGCCGACAACCACTGCAAACTCCTCAGCATGTCAGGACCCTTGCAAGGGTCCTTGCAAGCCCGCTGGGAGAGGGAGAGCAGCTCTTACCCTGGGGAACGCGAGGAGGTGTCTAACCCCCCGTTTTCTTTCCAGATGCTGCAGAGCAGCGGGCTTGGACGGAGGAGGATTTTGGGTGAGCAGACAAGGTTTTGGTTGCTTTTGAAGGCAGCGGGCTCAGGGCTCCAGAGGAGAGGAAGGAAGAGCTGCCATTTGGCTGGCGGTTGTGCATCTAGCTTCGGGAAGAGGCTTTCTGTGGGGTAGGAGCGTGGAGGAGATGGCCGCGGAATGAGTGAGTGCTTGAGGAAGGCCATGGGCTCAGAGTGGCCCTCGCACTACCCTGGAGCAGGCCTTGCTTTCCAGTTCCTACAGAGTAGCGCTGCCAAATCTGCAGGGGAAAAGCCACCGCAGGGAGTCGGGCGGTTTGCCTGTGGGAGGCGAGAGAAAGCCCAGCTGGTCTTTCCCTCCCTGCCTGAGAAGCACCGGCAGGAGTCACGCCTGCCCGTGGCCTCGTGCTCTGCTTCGAACAAAGGGCTTTGATGCCGTCCCTGTGGGCAGAAAGACAGCCGAGGTGATGCCGGTGTCTTCTTTGCTCTCTCCTTCCCCGGGGAACTCTCCTCTGACTAGTGTGGCGGAGCGACTTCTGGCAAAGGGCGAACAGGCAGCCGAGTGGCCCAGCACGACCGACGGGAAGCCCCATGGCTCGCGCTCCTGCGAATGCAAAGCCATCGTGGAATCGGTGCTTGTGCCTTTGGCTCGCCACTACATGGCAATGGGCGATGCTGCCCGAGCCTTTTACTATCTTCTGGAGTGCGCGGCTGCCTACCTGCACGTCTCCGACAGCGACATGGTGAGTTGCCACGCTTGCCAGCGCCTGCTGTGCCCGGAGTCCTCTCAGTCGCCTGGCTCTGGGCAGGAGACCTTTGCCGTTGGCGTTTGGGCAGGCAGCACCGGGGCAGAAACAGGTCCTCTTAAGACAGAGGCCAGAGGCAATGGGGGAGGCCAAGGCTGGCCACGGGCTCTGCACCCACGCTCACCTGCTCTCTGTGTGCTCGCGCCAGGCCCTCACGAAGCTGAACGAAGCGGAGGTCCTGAGGAACTCCTTGGAGAAGAAAGCGAGCGCCATAGCCCGCTTTGAAGAGGCCACCTTCTTCAGCCTCAAAGGGGAGGTAAAGAGGCGGGGAGGCCTGGAGGGACCTCCTGGGGGACGGAGCTGGATGCCTTCAGCTGCAGGGGATCTCTCTGGCATTCCCAGCCACTGGCAGACTCCTGCAGTCTCATGGGCAGCCAGAGCACATCAGGGTGTTTCCCTTTTCCCGAGCAGGTTTGCTGGCGTATGCAACACACGAAGCTGGCCAAGAAAATGATCAGGGAGGCTTTGAGCCTGCTCAAAAGGCAGTTCCCCCGCACCTCCATCGGAACCTTTGTCAGATCTCAGGTGGAAAAGTTGCCATGGGCCGCTTATGTCGCCAGAAGAGCCTCCTCCCTTCCGCAGAAGGACCGGTAAGAATCCGAACTGAGAGCCCAGGGGAGGAAGAGCCCTTTCCTACCGGGTCCCTGGCACCCGGGCCCAGCCCTGCCGAGACTGGAGGCCACCCCTAACCTGACGCATGGCCCGCAGCAGGACTGAGGCCTTAGGGAGTGACGGACGGGTAGAAGAGGGAACGAGAGAGCGCCACACTCCCTCCCGCCCCACGCAGCCCTGGGAACTGAGCACACCTTTGGGTCAAAGGCAGCTGGCAGCCGGGGATGTGTCAGCCGGCACGTGTCGGCTGCGGCAGGGGCTTGGCGGTGGCTGGGCACAGAGAGCTGTAGAGAGGGAGCAGAGGCTGACGAGGGGCAGGGCTCTGGAGGCAGGACCGGGACACAGGGAAGGAGCAGCAGGGGAGGTAAGGTGTGAGGATGAGGAAGCTGCGAGGACGATACCCCTTTCCTTGCCGGTTCCCGGCTTTGCTTGGCCCCCCTGGCGCTGTAGTGCCCTCTCCAGCGCTGCTCTCCCCCGGCCCTGTCCGATTTAGCGCTGCGCAGCGAGAGCCTCCGGGCCCAGCAGGTTCTCATGTGTTGCAGGAGGAAGACGCTAGCCTGGCTGCTGCAGCAGAGCTGGTGCCTTTCCTTACTGGAGCGCCTCTTCAGCCTGGAGGGCACTTCCCGCGGACGGAAGGGCTCCCGTCTGGCAGCGCGCATGAAGGCCAACACGGACAGCGCAGCTGACTTCTATCGGGCAACACGCTCCTGCCTCAGAGAGACTTGAAAGAGAAGGGTGCAATGCAGTCCTGTCATTAAACGTTGCCTTTTCTATGACCTTTGTTGCCGGGCCGTTCTTTCTGAGGCACAGAAAGATACAGTCTTATCGTTTCTGTTGAGCACTACTGTCGCTCCATCCTTGACAGCTGCAGCTCTCTCGCAGGCCCTGGAAACTTCTTCCTGGCGACTCTGCTAAGGCGCGTGGAAGATGGGGCAGTGACTGATATCAGGCAATAGTGCTTCACCAAGGGTAAGTCATAGAATCACAGAATCGCTGAGGTTGGAAGGGACCTTTCAGATCATCGAGTCCAACCATTAACCTACCCTGACAAAACCCACTTCTAAACCACGTCCCCAAGTACCACATCTGGCCTTTTTTTAAACACCTCCAGAGATGGTGAATCCACCGCCTCCCTGGGCAGCCTATTCCAATGTTTAATAACCCTTTCCGTGAAAAAATATTTCCTAATATCCAGTCTAAACCTCGCCTGGCAGATCAACACGCCCGCCTAGTTTAGTGTCATTGGCAAACTTACTGAGGGTGCACTCGATCCCCTCATCCAGATCACTGATAAAGATATTAAAGAGAACCGGCCCCAGCACCGAGCCCTGGGGGACACCACCTGTGACTGGACACCAGCTGGATTTAGCTCCATTTACCACCACTCTCTGGGCACGGCCATCCAGCCAGTTTTTTACTCAGCAGAGTCCACCTGCCTAGGCCATGAGCAGCCAGTTTGTCCAGGAGAATGCTGTGGGAGACGGTGTCAAAAGCTTTGCAAAAATCCAGGTAGATAACATCCACAGCTTTTCCCTCATCCACTAAGTGAGTCACCTCATCATAGAAGGAGCTCAGGTTTGTCGGGCATGACCTGCCTTTCACAAACCCGTGCTGACTGGGCCCGATCACCCTGTTCTCCTGCACGCGCCGTGTAATGGCGCTGAGGATGATCTGTTCCATCACCTTCCCAGGCACCGAGGTCAGACTGACCGGCCTGTAGTTTCCTGGATCCTCCTTCCGGCCCTTCTTGTGGATGGGTGTCACATTTGCCGACCTCCAGTCGGCTGGGACCTCCCCGGTTAGCCAGGACTGCTCATAAATGATGCAAAGCGGCCTGGTGAGCGCTTCCGCCAGCTCCTCCAGTACCCTTGGGTTGGCCGTTTATAGAATATTTCATCCGCCTCCTCATCCTGGTTGGGCAGTCTATAACAGATTCCTACTATGATGTCTGCCCTGTTAGCTCTCCCCCTGATTCTTACCCTGAATTTTTTTGCTGACAGATCTCTAAAATCTCCCTTAACTCTTTCAGAGTGTCAGTACACGTGATCTGCACTTCCCTGTCTGCTCGTTCCTGCTCCCCCCTCATTTCTATGAGGGGTCGTGCTTCCACCGCCTCACTGCTTTTTAAGTCCGGATCAAATTCCAACTCAATCTCAGAGTCTGAGGATTCACTCCAAATATTTTCGTCCCATTCTTCGGGATCCCATGACCATTTTGTGGTGAGAGCACGAACTGGAGAAATCGAAAGCTTACTTTTCCCATATTTGTCGCTTTGTTTGTTAACAATACACACTACCAACCGGTCTACATTATCTTGCAGCTCGTAGCACCGCTCTGCTTGAACAGTAATTACTTCTTGAGCGATCACCTTTGCATCTTTAAAACTCCAGTTTTCCTTTTCCAATTCTCTCACTATACTACGCAATGCAATTACTTCACAGTGAAGAGCTCTAGGATGCTAGAATCAATGCTTTGGACTCCCAACAATGGGATTTGGGGGCAAAAATTGAGGCTTTCAGGCCTAAAAGAGGGTTTGGGACAACAAAAAGGAGAGTTTCGACCCTCAAGACGCACCTCAGACCCTTAAAACAATGGGCTGGATCCTAAAAAGGAGCCTTTGGAGCCTCAAAATGACACTTCCGACACTAAAAAGGAGGTTGGGAACCCAAAAAAAGAGGGTTTGGACCCTAAAAATCACGCTTTGGGCCTTCAAAATCAGATTTTGCGCCTGCAAAGTGACACTCTGGGCCCTTCAGATGACTCTTTGGAGCTTAAAAGTGGCGTTTGGAATTCAAAAATGAGGATTTCAGACCCAAAAATGGAGGGTTTCCACCCAAAAAAGGAGGGTATTGAGCCTAAAACCAAGATTTTTGATGCTAGAATCAATGCTTTGAACTCTCAAAAGTGGGATTGGGGGGCGAAAATTGAGGCTTTCAGCCCTAAAAGACGGTTTGGGACATGAAAAATGAGAGTTTGGAGCCTCAAGATGCAGCTCGGACCCTTAAAACAATGGGCTGGATCCTAAAAAGGAGCCTTTGGAGCCTGAAAATGACACTTTGAACACCAAAAAGGAGGTCTGGGACCCAAAAAAAGAGGGTTTAGACCCTAAAAATACGGCTTTGGGCCCTCAAAATCAGACTTTGGGCCCTCAAAATCAGACTTTGGGCCCTCAAAGTGACGTTCTGGGCCCTTGAGATGACTCTTTGGAGCTTAAAAGTGGCGTTTGAAATTCAAAAATCAGGGTTTGCACCCTAAGAAGGACGTTTTGGACGCGAAAATGGAGGTTTTCAACCCTAGAAAGGAGGTTTTCAACCCCAGAATCAACGCTTTGGACTCTCAACAGTGGGATTGGGGGGCGAAAATTGAGGCTTTCAGCCCTAAAAGAGGGTTAGGGACAAGAAAAATGAGAATTTGGACCCTCAAGATGCAGCTCGTACCCTTAAAACAATTGCCTGGATCCTAAAAACGAGGCTTTGGAGCCTGAAAATGACGCTTCCAACACTAAAAAGGAGGTTGGGGACCCAAAAAAAGAGGGTTTGGACCCTAAAAAGGAGGGTTTGGACTGTAAAAATAAGGCTTTGGGCCTTCAAAATCAGACTTTTCGCCTTCAAAATCATGCTTTAGGCCTTCTAAATCAGAGTTTTGGCCTTCAAAAATCACAGTTTGAACCTTCAAAAACACATTGCGCCTTCAAAGTGATGCTCCGGGCCCTTCAGATGACTCTTCGGAGCTTAAAAGTGGCGTTTGGAATTCAAAAATGAGGATTTCAGACCCCAAAATGGAGGCTTTCCACCCAAAAAAGAAAGGGTATTGAGCCTAAAAAGGAGGTTTTCGATGCTAGAATCAACGCTTTGGACTCTCAACAGTGGGATTTGGGGGGCAAAAATTGAGGCTTTCAGCCCTAAAGGAGGGTTAGGGAGAAGAAAATAGAGACTTTGCACCCTCAAGACGCAGCTCGGACCCTTAAAACAATTGCCTGGATCCTAAAAATGACGTTTTGGAGCCTGAAAATGACGCTTTGGGCGCTGGAAAAGAGGATTTGGATGCTAAAAAGGACCCTTTAGACCATTAAAAGGAGGGTTTGGACCAAAAAACGAGCCTTTGGACTATAAAATTGAGGCTTTGGACCATAAAAATGAGGTTGGGAAGCCCAAACTGGGACTCAGGAAATGAAAAAATGAGGGTTTGGACACTCCAAACGTGGCTTCGGCCCCACAACTGAGGCTCTCGGCCCTCAAAATGATGGACCGGAGCCCCAAAATGAGGGCTGTGGGTGACAAAAGACAAGTTGTGACCGTATAACGGAGGAGTTCGGTCCCAAAAATGGGACTGTGGCCCCTCAAAACGGTGCTCTGGAAATGAAATTAAGGGTTAGAACCCTGAAATGAGGGCTTTTTCCCACAAATGATTCCTTGGTGCCTAAAACGAAGCCTTTGCCCCCCAAAAATGGGGCTTTGGAGGCTCAAAACGCAGTTTTGCGCCCTCCAAATTGTGGCCTGAACCCTAAAAAGGCGGCTTTGGTGCCAGAAAAAGAGGTTTCAGGAGCTCCAGAGGAGAATGTGGAAGCTCAGAATAAGGGCTGGGGCCCGAAAATGAGCTGTTGGACCCCATAAATGAGGCTTTGGGCCTTCAAAATCACCCTTTGGGCCTTCAAAGTCTCACTCTGGGCCCTTAAAATGACTCTTTGGAGCTTAAAAGCACAGCGTGGAACTCAAAAATGAGGCTTTTGGACCCAAAAATGGAGGGTTTCAACCCTAAAACGGAGGGTTTCAACCCCAAAAAGAAGGTTTTCGACCCCAGAATCAACGCTTTGGACTCTCAACAGTGGGATTGGGGGGTGAAAATTGAGGCTTTCAGCCCTAAAGGAGGGTTAGGGACAAGAAAAATGAGAGTTTGGAGCCTCAAGATGCAGCTCGGACCCTTAAAACAATTGCCTGGATCCTAAAAACGAGGCTTTGGAGCCTGAAAATGACGCTTCCAACACTAAAAAGGAGGTTGGGGACCCAAAAAAAGAGGGTTTGGACTGTAAAAATAAGGCTTTGGGCCTTCAAAATCAGACTTTTCGCCTTCAAAATCATGCTTTAGGCCTTCTAAATCAGAATTTTGGCCTTCAAAATCACAGTTTGAACCTTCAAAAACACATTGCGCCTTCAAAGTGATGCTCCGGGCCCTTCAGATGACTCTTCGGAGCTTAAAAGTGGCGTTTGGAATTCAAAAATGAGGATTTCAGACCCAAAAATGGAGGCTTTCCACCCAAAAAAGAAAGGGTATTGAGCCTAAAAAGGAGGTTTTCGATGCTAGAATCAACGCTTTGGACTCTCAACAGTGGGATTTGGGGGGCAAAAATTGAGGCTTTCAGCCCTAAAGGAGGGTTAGGGAGAAGAAAATAGAGACTTTGCACCCTCAAGACGCAGCTCGGACCCTTAAAACAATTGCCTGGATCCTAAAAATGACGTTTTGGAGCCTGAAAATGACGCTTTGGGCGCTGGAAAAGAGGATTTGGATGCTAAAAAGGACCCTTTAGACCATTAAAAGGAGGGTTTGGACCAAAAAACGAGCCTTTGGACTATAAAATTGAGGCTTTGGACCATAAAAATGAGGTTGGGAAGCCCAAACTGGGACTCAGGAAATGAAAAAATGAGGGTTTGGACACTCCAAACGTGGCTTCGGCCCCACAAATGAGGCTCTCGGCCCTCAAAATGATGGACCGGAGCCCCAAAATGAGGGCTGTGGGTGACAAAAGACAAGTTGTGACCGTATAACGGAGGAGTTCGGTCCCAAAAATGGGACTGTGGCCCCTCAAAACGGTGCTCTGGAAACGAAATTAAGGGTTAGAACCCTGAAATGAGGGCTTTTTCCCACAAATGATTCCTTGGTGCCTAAAACGAAGCCTTTGCCCCCCAAAAATGGGGCTTTGGAGGCTCAAAACGCAGTTTTGCGCCCTCCAAATTGTGGCCTGAACCCTAAAAAGGCGGCTTTGGTGCCAGAAAAAGAGGTTTCAGAAGCTCCAGAGGAGAATGTGGAAGCTCAGAATAAGGGCTGGGGCCCGAAAATGGGCTGTTGCGCCTTCAAAGTGATGCTCTGGGCCCTTAAAATGACTCTTTGGAGCTTAAAAGCACAGTGTGGAACTCAAAAATGAGGTTTCTTGACACAAAATTGGAGGTTTTCAACCCTAAAACGGAGGTTTTCGCCCCCAGATTCAACGCTTTGGACACTCAAAAGTGGGATTAGGGGGCGAAAATTGAGGCTTTCAGCCCTAAAAGAGGGTTTGGCACAAGAAAAATGAGAGTTTGGAGAGTCAAGATGCAGCTCGGACGCTTAAAACAATTGGCTGGATCCTAAAAACGAGGCTTTGGAGCCTGAAAATGACGCTTCAGACACTAAGAAGGAGGTTGGGGACCCAAAAAAAGAGGGTTTGGACCCTAAAAAGGAGGGTTTGGACCCTAAAAATATGCCTTTGGTCCTTCAAAATCAAACTTTGGGCCTTCAAAATCAGACTTTTCGCCTTCAAAATCATGCTTTAGGCCTTCTAAATCAGAGTTTTGGCATTCAAAATTACACTTTGAACCTTCAAAAACACATTGCACCTTGAAAGTGACGCTCCGGGCCCTTAAAATGACCCTTTGGAGCTTAAAAGCACAGCGTGGAACTCAAAAATGAGGGTTTCAGACCCAAAAATGGAAGTTTTCAACCCCAAAAAAGAGGTTTTCAACTCCAGAATCAACCCTTTGGACTCTCAACAATGGGATTGGGGGGCAAAAATTGAGGCTTTCAGCCCTAAAAGAGGGTTAGGGACAAGAAAAAAGAGACTTTGCACCCTCAAGACGCAGCTCGGACCCTTAAAACAATTGCCCGGATCCTAAAAATGAGGCTTTGGAGCCTGCAAATCACGCTTCGGGCACTGGAAAAGAGGATTTGGACACTAAAAAGGACCCTTTAGACCATTAAAAGGAGGGTTTGGACCAAAAAACGAGCCTTTGGACCATAAAAATGAGGCTTTGGACCATAAAAATGAGGTTGGGAAGCCCAAACTGGGATTCGGGAAAGGAAAAAATGAGGGTTTGGACACTCCAAACGTGGCTTCGGCCCCACAAATGAGGCTCTCGGCCCTCAAAATGATGGACCGGAGCCCCAAAATGAGGGACTGGAGCCCCAAAATAAAGGCTGTGCGTAACAAAAGACACGTTGGAACCGTATAACGGAGGAGCTCGGCTTCAAAAATGGGGCCGTGGCCCCTCAAAACGGTGCTCTGGAAATGAAATTAAGGGTTAGAACCCTGAAATGAGGGCTTTTTGCCCACAAATGATTCCTTGGTGCCTAAAACGAAGCCTTTGCCCCCCAAAAATGGGGCTTTGGAGGCTCAAAACGCAGTTTTGCGCCCTCCAAATTGTGGCCTGAACCCTAAAAAGGCGGCTTTGGTGCCAGAAAAAGAGGTTTCAGGAGCTCCAGAGGAGAATGTGGAAGCTCAGAATAAGGGCTGGGGCCCGAAAATGAGCTGTTGGACCCCATAAATGAGGCTTTGGGCCTTCAAAAAATCACCCTTTGGGCCTTCAAAGTCTCACTCTGGGCCCTTAAAATGACTCTTTGGAGCTTAAAAGCACAGTGTGGAACTCAAAAATGAGGCTTTTGGACCCAAAAATGGAGGGTTTCAACCCTAAAACGGAGGGTTTCAACCCCAAAAAGAAGGTTTTCGACCCCAGAATCAACGCTTTGGACTCTCAACAGTGGGATTGGGGGGTGAAAATTGAGGCTTTCAGCCCTAAAGGAGGGTTAGGGACAAGAAAAATGAGAGTTTGGACCCTCGAGATGCAGCTCGGACCCTTAAAACAATTGGCTGGATCCTAAAAACGAGGCTTTGGAGCCTGAAAATGACGCTTCCAACACTAAAAAGGAGGTTGGGGACCCAAAAAAAGAGGGTTTGGACTGTAAAAATAAGGCTTTGGGCCTTCAAAATCAGACTTTTCGCCTTCAAAATCATGCTTTAGGCCTTCTAAATCAGAGTTTTGGCCTTCAAAATCACAGTTTGAACCTTCAAAAACACATTGCGCCTTCAAAGTGATGCTCCGGGCCCTTCAGATGACTCTTCGGAGCTTAAAAGTGGCGTTTGGAATTCAAAAATGAGGATTTCAGACCCCAAAATGGAGGCTTTCCACCCAAAAAAGAAAGGGTATTGAGCCTAAAAAGGAGGTTTTCGATGCTAGAATCAACGCTTTGGACTCTCAACAGTGGGATTTGGGGGGCAAAAATTGAGGCTTTCAGCCCTAAAGGAGGGTTAGGGAGAAGAAAATAGAGACTTTGCACCCTCAAGACGCAGCTCGGACCCTTAAAACAATTGCCTGGATCCTAAAAATGACGTTTTGGAGCCTGAAAATGACGCTTTGGGCGCTGGAAAAGAGGATTTGGATGCTAAAAAGGACCCTTTAGACCATTAAAAGGAGGGTTTGGACCAAAAAACGAGCCTTTGGACTATAAAATTGAGGCTTTGGACCATAAAAATGAGGTTGGGAAGCCCAAACTGGGACTCAGGAAATGAAAAAATGAGGGTTTGGACACTCCAAACGTGGCTTCGGCCCCACAACTGAGGCTCTCGGCCCTCAAAATGATGGACCGGAGCCCCAAAATGAGGGCTGTGGGTGACAAAAGACAAGTTGTGACCGTATAACGGAGGAGTTCGGTCCCAAAAATGGGACTGTGGCCCCTCAAAACGGTGCTCTGGAAACGAAATTAAGGGTTAGAACCCTGAAATGAGGGCTTTTTCCCACAAATGATTCCTTGGTACCTAAAATGAAGGCTTTGCCCCCCAAAAATGGGGCTTTGGAGGCTCAAAACGCAGTTTTGCGCCCTCCAAATTGTGGCCTGAACCCCAAAAAGGCGGCTTTGGTGCCGGAAAAAGAGGTTTCAGAAGCTCCAGAGGAGAATGTGAAAGCTCCGAATAAGGGCTGGGGCCCGAAAATGGGCTGTTGCGCCTTCAAAGTGATGCTCTGGGCCCTTAAAATGACTCTTTGGAGCTTAAAAGCACAGTGTGGAACTCAAAAATGAGGTTTCTTGACACAAAATTGGAGGTTTTCAACCCTAAAACGGAGGTTTTCGACCCCAGATTCAACGCTTTGGACACTCAAAAGTGGGATTAGGGGGCGAAAATTGAGGCTTTCAGCCCTAAAAGAGGGTTTGGCACAAGAAAAATGAGAGTTTGGACCCTCAAGATGCAGCTCGGACGCTTAAAACAATTGGCTGGATCCTAAAAACGAGGCTTTGGAGCCTGAAAATGATGTTTCGGGCACTAAGAAGGAGGTTGGGGACCCAAAAAAAGAGGGTTTGGACCCTAAAAAGGAGGGTTTGGACCCTAAAACTAAGGCTTTGGGCCTTCAAAATCAGACTTTGGGCCTTCAAAATCAGACTTTTTGCCTTCAAAATCATGCTTTAGGCCTTCTAAATCAGAGTTTTGGCATTCAAAATTACACTTTGAACCTTCAAAAACACATTGCACCTTGAAAGTGACGCTCCGGGCCCTTAAAATGACCCTTTGGAGCTTAAAAGCACAGCGTGGAACTCAAAAATGAGGGTTTCAGACCCAAAAATGGAAGTTTTCAACCCCAAAAAAGAGGTTTTCAACTCCAGAATCAACCCTTTGGACTCTCAACAATGGGATTGGGGGGCAAAAATTGAGGCTTTCAGCCCTAAAAGAGGGTTAGGGACAAGAAAAAAGAGACTTTGCACCCTCAAGACGCAGCTCGGACCCTTAAAACAATTGCCCGGATCCTAAAAATGAGGCTTTGGAGCCTGCAAATCACGCTTCGGGCACTGGAAAAGAGGATTTGGACACTAAAAAGGACCCTTTAGACCATTAAAAGGAGGGTTTGGACCAAAAAACGAGCCTTTGGACCATAAAAACGAGCCTTTGGACCATAAAAATGAGGCTTTGGACCATAAAAATGAGGTTGGGAAGCCCAAACTGGGATTCGGGAAAGGAAAAAATGAGGGTTTGGACACTCCAAACGTGGCTTCGGCCCCACAAATGAGGCTCCCGGCCCTCAAAATGATGGACCGGAGCCCCAAAATGAGGGACTGGAGCCCCAAAATAAAGGCTGTGCGTAACAAAAGACACGTTGGAACCGTATAACGGAGGAGCTCGGCTTCAAAAATGGGGCCGTGGCCCCTCAAAACGGTGCTCTGGAAATGAAATTAAGGGTTAGAACCCTGAAATGAGGGCTTTTTGCCCACAAATGATTCCTTGGTGCCTAAAACGAAGCCTTTGCCCCCCAAAAATGGGGCTTTGGAGGCTCAAAACGCAGTTTTGCGCCCTCCAAATTGTGGCCTGAACCCTAAAAAGGCGGCTTTGGTGCCAGAAAAAGAGGTTTCAGGAGCTCCAGAGGAGAATGTGGAAGCTCAGAATAAGGGCTGGGGCCCGAAAATGAGCTGTTGGACCCCATAAATGAGGCTTTGGGCCTTCAAAAAATCACCCTTTGGGCCTTCAAAGTCTCACTCTGGGCCCTTAAAATGACTCTTTGGAGCTTAAAAGCACAGCGTGGAACTCAAAAATGAGGCTTTTGGACCCAAAAATGGAGGGTTTCAACCCTAAAACGGAGGGTTTCAACCCCAAAAAGAAGGTTTTCGACCCCAGAATCAACGCTTTGGACTCTCAACAGTGGGATTGGGGGGTGAAAATTGAGGCTTTCAGCCCTAAAGGAGGGTTAGGGACAAGAAAAATGAGAGTTTGGACCCTCAAGATGCAGCTCAGACCCTTAAAACAATTGCCTGGATCCTAAAAACGAGGCTTTGGAGCCTGAAAATGACGCTTCCAACACTAAAAAGGAGGTTGGGGACCCAAAAAAAGAGGGTTTGGACTGTAAAAATAAGGCTTTGGGCCTTCAAAATCAGACTTTTCGCCTTCAAAATCATGCTTTAGGCCTTCTAAATCAGAATTTTGGCCTTCAAAATCACAGTTTGAACCTTCAAAAACACATTGCGCCTTCAAAGTGATGCTCCGGGCCCTTCAGATGACTCTTCGGAGCTTAAAAGTGGCGTTTGGAATTCAAAAATGAGGATTTCAGACCCCAAAATGGAGGCTTTCCACCCAAAAAAGAAAGGGTATTGAGCCTAAAAAGGAGGTTTTCGATGCTAGAATCAACGCTTTGGACTCTCAACAGTGGGATTTGGGGGGCAAAAATTGAGGCTTTCAGCCCTAAAGGAGGGTTAGGGAGAAGAAAATAGAGACTTTGCACCCTCAAGACGCAGCTCGGACCCTTAAAACAATTGCCTGGATCCTAAAAATGACGTTTTGGAGCCTGAAAATGACGCTTTGGGCGCTGGAAAAGAGGATTTGGATGCTAAAAAGGACCCTTTAGACCATTAAAAGGAGGGTTTGGACCAAAAAACGAGCCTTTGGCCTATAAAATTGAGGCTTTGGACCATAAAAATGAGGTTGGGAAGCCCAAACTGGGACTCAGGAAATGAAAAAATGAGGGTTTGGACACTCCAAACGTGGCTTCGGCCCCACAACTGAGGCTCTCGGCCCTCAAAATGATGGACCGGAGCCCCAAAATGAGGGCTGTGGGTGACAAAAGACAAGTTGTGACCGTATAACGGAGGAGTTCGGTCCCAAAAATGGGACTGTGGCCCCTCAAAACGGTGCTCTGGAAACGAAATTAAGGGTTAGAACCCTGAAATGAGGGCTTTTTCCCACAAATGATTCCTTGGTACCTAAAATGAAGGCTCTGCCCCCCAAAAATGGGGCTTTGGAGGCTCAAAACGCAGTTTTGCGCCCTCCAAATTGTGGCCTGAACCCTAAAAAGGCGGCTTTGGTGCCAGAAAAAGAGGTTTCAGAAGCTCCAGAGGAGAATGTGGAAGCTCAGAATAAGGGCTGGGGCCCGAAAATGGGCTGTTGCGCCTTCAAAGTGATGCTCTGGGCCCTTAAAATGACTCTTTGGAGCTTAAAAGCACAGTGTGGAACTCAAAAATGAGGTTTCTTGACACAAAATTGGAGGTTTTCAACCCTAAAACGGAGGTTTTCGACCCCAGATTCAACGCTTTGGACACTCAAAAGTGGGATTAGGGGGCGAAAATTGAGGCTTTCAGCCCTAAAAGAGGGTTTGGCACAAGAAAAATGAGAGTTTGGAGAGTCAAGATGCAGCTCGGACGCTTAAAACAATTGGCTGGATCCTAAAAACGAGGCTTTGGAGCCTGAAAATGACGCTTCAGACACTAAGAAGGAGGTTGGGGACCCAAAAAAAGAGGGTTTGGACCCTAAAAAGGAGGGTTTGGACCCTAAAAATATGCCTTTGGTCCTTCAAAGTCACACTTTGGGCCTTCAAAATCAGACTTTTCGCCTTCAAAATCATGCTTTAGGCCTTCTAAATCAGAGTTTTGGCATTCAAAATTACACTTTGAACCTTCAAAAACACATTGCACCTTGAAAGTGACGCTGCGGGGCCCTTAAAATGACCCTTTGGAGCTTAAAAGCACAGCGTGGAACTCAAAAATGAGGGTTTCAGACCCAAAAATGGAAGTTTTCAACCCCAAAAAAGAGGTTTTCAACTCCAGAATCAACCCTTTGGACTCTCAACAATGGGATTGGGGGGCAAAAATTGAGGCTTTCAGCCCTAAAAGAGGGTTAGGGACAAGAAAAAAGAGACTTTGCACCCTCAAGACGCAGCTCGGACCCTTAAAACAATTGCCCGGATCCTAAAAATGAGGCTTTGGAGCCTGCAAATCACGCTTCGGGCACTGGAAAAGAGGATTTGGACACTAAAAAGGACCCTTTAGACCATTAAAAGGAGGGTTTGGACCAAAAAACGAGCCTTTGGACCATAAAAACGAGCCTTTGGACCATAAAAATGAGGCTTTGGACCATAAAAATGAGGTTGGGAAGCCCAAACTGGGATTCGGGAAAGGAAAAAATGAGGGTTTGGACACTCCAAACGTGGCTTCGGCCCCACAAATGAGGCTCTCGGCCCTCAAAATGATGGACCGGAGCCCCAAAATGAGGGACTGGAGCCCCAAAATAAAGGCTGTGCGTAACAAAAGACACGTTGGAACCGTATAACGGAGGAGCTCGGCTTCAAAAATGGGGCCGTGGCCCCTCAAAACGGTGCTCTGGAAATGAAATTAAGGGTTAGAACCCTGAAATGAGGGCTTTTTGCCCACAAATGATTCCTTGGTGCCTAAAACGAAGCCTTTGCCCCCCAAAAATGGGGCTTTGGAGGCTCAAAACGCAGTTTTGCGCCCTCCAAATTGTGGCCTGAACCCTAAAAAGGCGGCTTTGGTGCCAGAAAAAGAGGTTTCAGGAGCTCCAGAGGAGAATGTGGAAGCTCAGAATAAGGGCTGGGGCCCGAAAATGAGCTGTTGGACCCCATAAATGAGGCTTTGGGCCTTCAAAAAATCACCCTTTGGGCCTTCAAAGTCTCACTCTGGGCCCTTAAAATGACTCTTTGGAGCTTAAAAGCACAGCGTGGAACTCAAAAATGAGGCTTTTGGACCCAAAAATGGAGGGTTTCAACCCTAAAATGGAGGGTTTCAACCCCAAAAAGAAGGTTTTCGACCCCAGAATCAACGCTTTGGACTCTCAACAGTGGGATTGGGGGGTGAAAATTGAGGCTTTCAGCCCTAAAGGAGGGTTAGGGACAAGAAAAATGAGAGTTTGGACCCTCAAGATGCAGCTCAGACCCTTAAAACAATTGCCTGGATCCTAAAAACGAGGCTTTGGAGCCTGAAAATGACGCTTCCAACACTAAAAAGGAGGTTGGGGACCCAAAAAAAGAGGGTTTGGACTGTAAAAATAAGGCTTTGGGCCTTCAAAATCAGACTTTTCGCCTTCAAAATCATGCTTTAGGCCTTCTAAATCAGAATTTTGGCCTTCAAAATCACAGTTTGAACCTTCAAAAACACATTGCGCCTTCAAAGTGATGCTCCGGGCCCTTCAGATGACTCTTCGGAGCTTAAAAGTGGCGTTTGGAATTCAAAAATGAGGATTTCAGACCCAAAAATGGAGGCTTTCCACCCAAAAAAGAAAGGGTATTGAGCCTAAAAAGGAGGTTTTCGATGCTAGAATCAACGCTTTGGACTCTCAACAGTGGGATTGGGGGGCAAAAATTGAGGCTTTCAGCCCTAAAGGAGGGTTAGGGAGAAGAAAATAGAGACTTTGCACCCTCAAGACGCAGCTCGGACCCTTAAAACAATTGCCTGGATCCTAAAAATGACGTTTTGGAGCCTGAAAATGACGCTTTGGGCGCTGGAAAAGAGGATTTGGATGCTAAAAAGGACCCTTTAGACCATTAAAAGGAGGGTTTGGACCAAAAAACGAGCCTTTGGACTATAAAATTGAGGCTTTGGACCATAAAAATGAGGTTGGGAAGCCCAAACTGGGACTCAGGAAATGAAAAAATGAGGGTTTGGACACTCCAAACGTGGCTTCGGCCCCACAACTGAGGCTCTCGGCCCTCAAAATGATGGACCGGAGCCCCAAAATGAGGGCTGTGGGTGACAAAAGACAAGTTGTGACCGTATAACGGAGGAGTTCGGTCCCAAAAATGGGACTGTGGCCCCTCAAAACGGTGCTCTGGAAACGAAATTAAGGGTTAGAACCCTGAAATGAGGGCTTTTTCCCACAAATGATTCCTTGGTGCCTAAAACGAAGCCTTTGCCCCCCAAAAATGGGGCTTTGGAGGCTCAAAACGCAGTTTTGCGCCCTCCAAATTGTGGCCTGAACCCTAAAAAGGCGGCTTTGGTGCCAGAAAAAGAGGTTTCAGAAGCTCCAGAGGAGAATGTGGAAGCTCAGAATAAGGGCTGGGGCCCGAAAATGGGCTGTTGCGCCTTCAAAGTGATGCTCTGGGCCCTTAAAATGACTCTTTGGAGCTTAAAAGCACAGTGTGGAACTCAAAAATGAGGTTTCTTGACACAAAATTGGAGGTTTTCAACCCTAAAACGGAGGTTTTCGACCCCAGATTCAACGCTTTGGACACTCAAAAGTGGGATTAGGGGGCGAAAATTGAGGCTTTCAGCCCTAAAAGAGGGTTTGGCACAAGAAAAATGAGAGTTTGGAGAGTCAAGATGCAGCTCGGACGCTTAAAACAATTGGCTGGATCCTAAAAACGAGGCTTTGGAGCCTGAAAATGACGCTTCAGACACTAAAAAGGAGGTTGGGGACCCAAAAAAAGAGGGTTTGGACCCTAAAAAGGAGGGTTTGGACCCTAAAAATATGCCTTTGGTCCTTCAAAGTCACACTTTGGGCCTTCAAAATCAGACTTTTCGCCTTCAAAATCATGCTTTAGGCCTTCTAAATCAGAGTTTTGGCATTCAAAATTACACTTTGAACCTTCAAAAACACATTGCACCTTGAAAGTGACGCTCCGGGCCCTTAAAATGACCCTTTGGAGCTTAAAAGCACAGCGTGGAACTCAAAAATGAGGGTTTCAGACCCAAAAATGGAAGTTTTCAACCCCAAAAAAGAGGTTTTCAACTCCAGAATCAACCCTTTGGACTCTCAACAATGGGATTGGGGGGCAAAAATTGAGGCTTTCAGCCCTAAAAGAGGGTTAGGGACAAGAAAAAAGAGACTTTGCACCCTCAAGACGCAGCTCGGACCCTTAAAACAATTGCCCGGATCCTAAAAATGAGGCTTTGGAGCCTGCAAATCACACTTCGGGCACTGGAAAAGAGGATTTGGACACTAAAAAGGGCCCCTTAGATCATTAAAAGGAGGGTTTGGACCATAAAAACGAGCCTTTGGACCATAAAAATGAGGCTTTGCACCATAAAAATGAGGCTTTGGACCATAAAAATGAGGTTGGGAAGCCCAAACTGGGACTCGGGAAAGGAAAAAATGAGGGTTTGGACACTCCAAACGTGGCTTCGGCCCCACAAATGAGGCTCTCAGCACTCAAAATGAGAGACTAGAGCCCCAAAATGAGAGACTAGAGCCCCAAAATGAAGGCTGTGAGTGACACAAGACACGTTGGAACCGCATAACAGAGGAGTTCGGCTTCAAAAATGGGGCTGTGGCCCCTCAAAACGGTGCTCTGGAAATGAAATTAAGGGTTAGAACCCTGAAATGAGGGCTTTTTGCCCACAAATGATTCCTTGGTGCCTAAAACAAGGCCTTTGCCCCCCAAAAATGGGGCTTTGGAGGCTCAAAACGCAGTTTTGCGCCCTCCAAATTGTGGCCTGAACCCTAAAAAGGCGGCTTTGGTGCCGGAAAAAGAGGTTTCAGGAGCTCCAGAGGAGAATGTGGAAGCTCAGAATAAGGGCTGGGGCCCGAAAATGAGCTGTTGGACCCCATAAATGAGGCTTTGGGCCTTCAAAAAATCACCCTTTGGGCCTTCAAAGTCTCACTCTGGGCCCTTAAAATGACTCTTTGGATCTTAAAAGCACAGCGTGGAACTCAAAAATGAGGCTTTTGGACCCAAAAATGGAGGGTTTCAACCCTAAAACGGAGGGTTTCAACCCCAAAAAGAAGGTTTTCGACCCCAGAATCAATGCTTTGGACTCTCAACAGTGGGATTGGGGGGTGAAAATTGAGGCTTTCAGCCCTAAAGGAGGGTTAGGGACAAGAAAAATGAGAGTTTGGACCCTCAAGATGCAGCTCGTACCCTTAAAACAATTGCCTGGATCCTAAAAACGAGGCTTTGGAGCCTGAAAATGACGCTTCCAACACTAAAAAGGAGGTTGGGGACCCAAAAAAAGAGGGTTTGGACTGTAAAAATAAGGCTTTGGGCCTTCAAAATCAGACTTTTCGCCTTCAAAATCATGCTTTAGGCCTTCTAAATCAGAATTTTGGCCTTCAAAATCACAGTTTGAACCTTCAAAAACACATTGCGCCTTCAAAGTGATGCTCCGGGCCCTTCAGATGACTCTTCGGAGCTTAAAAGTGGCGTTTGGAATTCAAAAATGAGGATTTCAGACCCAAAAATGGAGGCTTTCCACCCAAAAAAGAAAGGGTATTGAGCCTAAAAAGGAGGTTTTCGATGCTAGAATCAACGCTTTGGACTCTCAACAGTGGGATTTGGGGGGCAAAAATTGAGGCTTTCAGCCCTAAAGGAGGGTTAGGGAGAAGAAAATAGAGACTTTGCACCCTCAAGACGCAGCTCGGACCCTTAAAACAATTGCCTGGATCCTAAAAATGACGTTTTGGAGCCTGAAAATGACGCTTTGGGCGCTGGAAAAGAGGATTTGGATGCTAAAAAGGACCCTTTAGACCATTAAAAGGAGGGTTTGGACCAAAAAACGAGCCTTTGGACTATAAAATTGAGGCTTTGGACCATAAAAATGAGGTTGGGAAGCCCAAACTGGGACTCAGGAAATGAAAAAATGAGGGTTTGGACACTCCAAACGTGGCTTCGGCCCCACAACTGAGGCTCTCGGCCCTCAAAATGATGGACCGGAGCCCCAAAATGAGGGCTGTGGGTGACAAAAGACAAGTTGTGACCGTATAACGGAGGAGTTCGGTCCCAAAAATGGGACTGTGGCCCCTCAAAACGGTGCTCTGGAAACGAAATTAAGGGTTAGAACCCTGAAATGAGGGCTTTTTGCCCACAAATGATTCCTTGGTGCCTAAAACGAAGCCTTTGCCCCCCAAAAATGGGGCTTTGGAGGCTCAAAACGCAGTTTTGCGCCCTCCAAATTGTGGCCTGAACCCTAAAAAGGCGGCTTTGGTGCCAGAAAAAGAGGTTTCAGGAGCTCCAGAGGAGAATGTGGAAGCTCAGAATAAGGGCTGGGGCCCGAAAATGAGCTGTTGGACCCCATAAATGAGGCTTTGGGCCTTCAAAATCACCCTTTGGGCCTTCAAAGTCTCACTCTGGGCCCTTAAAATGACTCTTTGGAGCTTAAAAGCACAGCGTGGAACTCAAAAATGAGGCTTTTGGACCCAAAAATGGAGGGTTTCAACCCTAAAAAGGGGGGTTTCAACCCCAAAAAGAAGGTTTTCGACCCCAGAATCAACGCTTTGGACTCTCAACAGTGGGATTGGGGGGTGAAAATTGAGGCTTTCAGCCCTAAAGGAGGGTTAGGGACAAGAAAAATGAGAGTTTGGACCCTCAAGATGCAGCTCAGACCCTTAAAACAATTGCCTGGATCCTAAAAACGAGGCTTTGGAGCCTGAAAATGACGCTTCCAACACTAAAAAGGAGGTTGGGGACCCAAAAAAAAGAGGGTTTGGACTGTAAAAATAAGGCTTTGGGCCTTCAAAATCAGACTTTTCGCCTTCAAAATCATGCTTTAGGCCTTCTAAATCAGAGTTTTGGCCTTCAAAATCACAGTTTGAACCTTCAAAAACACATTGCGCCTTCAAAGTGATGCTCCGGGCCCTTCAGATGACTCTTCGGAGCTTAAAAGTGGCGTTTGGAATTCAAAAATGAGGATTTCAGACCCAAAAATGGAGGCTTTCCACCCAAAAAAGAAAGGGTATTGAGCCTAAAAAGGAGGTTTTCGATGCTAGAATCAACGCTTTGGACTCTCAACAGTGGGATTTGGGGGGCAAAAATTGAGGCTTTCAGCCCTAAAGGAGGGTTAGGGAGAAGAAAATAGAGACTTTGCACCCTCAAGACGCAGCTCGGACCCTTAAAACAATTGCCTGGATCCTAAAAATGACGTTTTGGAGCCTGAAAATGACGCTTTGGGCGCTGGAAAAGAGGATTTGGATGCTAAAAAGGACCCTTTAGACCATTAAAAGGAGGGTTTGGACCAAAAAACGAGCCTTTGGACTATAAAATTGAGGCTTTGGACCATAAAAATGAGGTTGGGAAGCCCAAACTGGGACTCAGGAAATGAAAAAATGAGGGTTTGGACACTCCAAACGTGGCTTCGGCCCCACAACTGAGGCTCTCGGCCCTCAAAATGATGGACCGGAGCCCCAAAATGAGGGCTGTGGGTGACAAAAGACAAGTTGTGACCGTATAACGGAGGAGTTCGGTCCCAAAAATGGGACTGTGGCCCCTCAAAACGGTGCTCTGGAAATGAAATTAAGGGTTAGAACCCTGAAATGAGGGCTTTTTCCCACAAATGATTCCTTGGTGCCTAAAACGAAGCCTTTGCCCCCCAAAAATGGGGCTTTGGAGGCTCAAAACGCAGTTTTGCGCCCTCCAAATTGTGGCCTGAACCCTAAAAAGGCGGCTTTGGTGCCAGAAAAAGAGGTTTCAGAAGCTCCAGAGGAGAATGTGGAAGCTCAGAATAAGGGCTGGGGCCCGAAAATGGTGGCCTGTTGCTTGGCCTTCAAAATCACCCTTTGGGCCTTCAAAGTCTCACTCTGGGCCCTTAAAATGACTCTTTGGAGCTTAAAAGCACAGCGTGGAACTCAAAAATGAGGCTTTTGGACCCAAAAATGGAGGGTTTCAACCCTAAAACGGAGGGTTTCAACCCCAAAAAGAAGGTTTTCGACCCCAGAATCAACGCTTTGGACTCTCAACAGTGGGATTGGGGGGTGAAAATTGAGGCTTTCAGCCCTAAAGGAGGGTTAGGGACAAGAAAAATGAGAGTTTGGACCCTCAAGATGCAGCTCAGACCCTTAAAACAATTGCCTGGATCCTAAAAACGAGGCTTTGGAGCCTGAAAATGACGCTTCCAACACTAAAAAGGAGGTTGGGGACCCAAAAAAAGAGGGTTTGGACCCTAAAAAGGAGGGTTTGGACTGTAAAAATAAGGCTTTGGGCCTTGAAAATCAGACTTTTCGCCTTCAAAATCATGCTTTAGGCCTTCTAAATCAGAATTTTGGCCTTCAAAATCACAGTTTGAACCTTCAAAAACACATTGCGCCTTCAAAGTGATGCTCCGGGCCCTTCAGATGACTCTTCGGAGCTTAAAAGTGGCGTTTGGAATTCAAAAATGAGGATTTCAGACCCAAAAATGGAGGCTTTCCACCCAAAAAAGAAAGGGTATTGAGCCTAAAAAGGAGGTTTTCGATGCTAGAATCAACGCTTTGGACTCTCAACAGTGGGATCTGGGGGGCAAAAATTGAGGCTTTCAGGCCTAAAAGAGGGTTTGGGACAACAAAAAGGAGAGTTTCGACCCTCAAGACGCACCTCAGACCCTTAAGACAATGGGCTGGATCCTAAAAAGGAGCCTTTGGAGCCTGAAAATGACCCTTTGGACACCAAAAACGAGGTCTGGGACCCAAAAAAAGAGGGTTTAGACCCTAAAAATACAGCTTTGGGCCCTCAAAATCAGACTTTGGGCCTTCAAAGTGACATTCTGGGCCCTTGAGATGACTCTTTGGAGCTTAAAAGTGGCGTTTGAAATTCAAAAATCAGGGTTTGCACCCTAAGAAGGACGTTTTGGACTCGAAAATGGAGGTTTTCAACCCTAGAAAGGAGGTTTTCAACCCCAGAATCAACACTTTGGACTCTCAAAAGTGAGATTGGGGGGTCAAAATTGAGGATTTCAGCCCTAAAGGAGGGTTAGGGACAAGAAAAATAAGAGTTTGGAGCCCCAAGACGCGGCTCGGACCCTTAAAACAATTGCCTGGATCCTAAAAATGAGGCTTTGGAGCCTGCAAATCACGCTTCGGGCACTGGAAAAGAGGATTTGGACACTAAAAAGGACCCTTTAGACCATTAAAAGGAGGGTTTGGACCAAAAAACGAGCCTTTGGACCATAAAAACGAGCCTTTGGACCATAAAAATGAGGTTGGGAAGCCCAAACTGGGATTCGGGAAAGGAAAAAATGAGGGTTTGGACACTCCAAACGTGGCTTCGGCCCCACAACTGAGGCTCTCGGCCCTCAAAATGATGGACCGGAGCCCCAAAATGAGGGACTGGAGCCCCAAAATAAAGGCTGTGCGTAACAAAAGACACGTTGGAACCGTATAACGGAGGAGCTCGGCTTCAAAAATGGGGCTGTGGCCCCTCAAAACGGTGCTCTGGAAATGAAATTAAGGGTTAGAACCCTGAAATGAGGGCTTTTTGCCCACAAATGATTCCTTGGTGCCTAAAACGAAGCCTTTGCCCCCCAAAAATGGGGCTTTGGAGGCTCAAAACGCAGTTTTGCGCCCTCCAAATTGTGGCCTGAACCCTAAAAAGGCGGCTTTGGTGCCAGAAAAAGAGGTTTCAGGAGCTCCAGAGGAGAATGTGGAAGCTCAGAATAAGGGCTGGGGCCCGAAAATGAGCTGTTGGACCCCATAAATGAGGCTTTGGGCCTTCAAAATCACCCTTTGGGCCTTCAAAGTCTCACTCTGGGCCCTTAAAATGACTCTTTGGAGCTTAAAAGCACAGCGTGGAACTCAAAAATGAGGCTTTTGGACCCAAAAATGGAGGGTTTCAACCCTAAAACGGAGGGTTTCAACCCCAAAAAGAAGGTTTTCGACCCCAGAATCAACGCTTTGGACTCTCAACAGTGGGATTGGGGGGGCAAAAATTGAGGCTTTCAGCCCTAAAGGAGGGTTAGGGACAAGAAAAATTGAGAGTTTGGAGACCTCAAGATGCAGCTCAGACCTTAAAACAATTGCCTGGATCCTAAAAACGAGGCTTTGAGCCTGAGAAATGACGCTTCCAACACTAAAAAGGAGGTTGGGGACCCAAAAAAAGAGGGTTTGTGACCCTAAAAAGGATGCTTTGGAACTTAAAATAAGGCTTTGGGCCTTCAAAATCAGACTTTTCGCCTTCAAAATCATGCTTTAGGCCTTCTAAATCAGAGTTTTTGGCCTTCAAAATCACATGTTTGAACCTTCAAAAAAACACATTGCGCCTTCAAAGTGATGCCTCCGGGCCCTTCAGATGACTCTTCGGAGCTTAAAAAGTGGCGTTTGGAATTCAAAAATGAGGATTTCAGACCCCAAAATGGAGGCTTTCCACCCAAAAAAGAAAGGGTATTGAGCCTAAAAAGGAGGTTTTCAACCCCAGAATCAACACTTTGGACTCTCAAAAGTGAGATTGGGGGGTCAAAATTGAGGATTTCAGCCCTAAAGGAGGGTTAGGGACAAGAAAAATAAGAGTTTGGAGCCCCAAGACGCGGCTCGGACCCTTAAAACAATTGCCTGGATCCTAAAAATGAGGCTTTGGAGCCTGCAAATCACGCTTCGGGCACTGGAAAAGAGGATTTGGACACTAAAAAGGACCCTTTAGACCATTAAAAGGAGGGTTTGGACCAAAAAACGAGCCTTTGGACCATAAAAACGAGCCTTTGGACCATAAAAATGAGGTTGGGAAGCCCAAACTGGGATTCGGGAAAGGAAAAAATGAGGGTTTGGACACTCCAAACGTGGCTTCGGCCCCACAAATGAGGCTCTCGGCCCTCAAAATGATGGACCGGAGCCCCAAAATGAGGGACTGGAGCCCCAAAATAAAGGCTGTGCGTAACAAAAGACACGTTGGAACCGTATAACGGAGGAGCTCGGCTTCAAAAATGGGGCTGTGGCCCCTCAAAACGGTGCTCTGGAAATGAAATTAAGGGTTAGAACCCTGAAATGAGGGCTTTTTGCCCACAAATGATTCCTTGGTGCCTAAAACGAAGCCTTTGCCCCCCAAAAATGGGGCTTTGGAGGCTCAAAACGCAGTTTTGCGCCCTCCAAATTGTGGCCTGAACCCTAAAAAGGCGGCTTTGGTGCCAGAAAAAGAGGTTTCAGGAGCTCCAGAGGAGAATGTGGAAGCTCAGAATAAGGGCTGGGGCCCGAAAATGAGCTGTTGGACCCCATAAATGAGGCTTTGGGCCTTCAAAAAATCACCCTTTGGGCCTTCAAAGTCTCACTCTGGGCCCTTAAAATGACTCTTTGGAGCTTAAAAGCACAGCGTGGAACTCAAAAATGAGGCTTTTGGACCCAAAAATGGAGGGTTTCAACCCTAAAATGGAGGGTTTCAACCCCAAAAAGAAGGTTTTCGACCCCAGAATCAACGCTTTGGACTCTCAACAGTGGGATTGGGGGGTGAAAATTGAGGCTTTCAGCCCTAAAGGAGGGTTAGGGACAAGAAAAATGAGAGTTTGGACCCTCAAGATGCAGCTCAGACCCTTAAAACAATTGCCTGGATCCTAAAAACGAGGCTTTGGAGCCTGAAAATGACGCTTCCAACACTAAAAAGGAGGTTGGGGACCCAAAAAAAGAGGGTTTGGACTGTAAAAATAAGGCTTTGGGCCTTCAAAATCAGACTTTTCGCCTTCAAAATCATGCTTTAGGCCTTCTAAATCAGAATTTTGGCCTTCAAAATCACAGTTTGAACCTTCAAAAACACATTGCGCCTTCAAAGTGATGCTCCGGGCCCTTCAGATGACTCTTCGGAGCTTAAAAGTGGCGTTTGGAATTCAAAAATGAGGATTTCAGACCCAAAAATGGAGGCTTTCCACCCAAAAAAGAAAGGGTATTGAGCCTAAAAAGGAGGTTTTCGATGCTAGAATCAACGCTTTGGACTCTCAACAGTGGGATTTGGGGGGCAAAAATTGAGGCTTTCAGCCCTAAAGGAGGGTTAGGGAGAAGAAAATAGAGACTTTGCACCCTCAAGACGCAGCTCGGACCCTTAAAACAATTGCCTGGATCCTAAAAATGACGTTTTGGAGCCTGAAAATGACGCTTTGGGCGCTGGAAAAGAGGATTTGGATGCTAAAAAGGACCCTTTAGACCATTAAAAGGAGGGTTTGGACCAAAAAACGAGCCTTTGGACTATAAAATTGAGGCTTTGGACCATAAAAATGAGGTTGGGAAGCCCAAACTGGGACTCAGGAAATGAAAAAATGAGGGTTTGGACACTCCAAACGTGGCTTCGGCCCCACAACTGAGGCTCTCGGCCCTCAAAATGATGGACCGGAGCCCCAAAATGAGGGCTGTGGGTGACAAAAGACAAGTTGTGACCGTATAACGGAGGAGTTCGGTCCCAAAAATGGGACTGTGGCCCCTCAAAACGGTGCTCTGGAAACGAAATTAAGGGTTAGAACCCTGAAATGAGGGCTTTTTCCCACAAATGATTCCTTGGTGCCTAAAACGAAGCCTTTGCCCCCCAAAAATGGGGCTTTGGAGGCTCAAAACGCAGTTTTGCGCCCTCCAAATTGTGGCCTGAACCCTAAAAAGGCGGCTTTGGTGCCAGAAAAAGAGGTTTCAGAAGCTCCAGAGGAGAATGTGGAAGCTCAGAATAAGGGCTGGGGCCCGAAAATGGGCTGTTGCGCCTTCAAAGTGATGCTCTGGGCCCTTAAAATGACTCTTTGGAGCTTAAAAGCACAGTGTGGAACTCAAAAATGAGGTTTCTTGACACAAAAATGGAAGTTTTCAACCCCAAAAAAGAGGTTTTCAACTCCAGAATCAACCCTTTGGACTCTCAACAATGGGATTGGGGGGCAAAAATTGAGGCTTTCAGCCCTAAAAGAGGGTTAGGGACAAGAAAAAAGAGACTTTGCACCCTCAAGACGCAGCTCGGACCCTTAAAACAATTGCCCGGATCCTAAAAATGAGGCTTTGGAGCCTGCAAATCACGCTTCGGGCACTGGAAAAGAGGATTTGGACACTAAAAAGGACCCTTTAGACCATTAAAAGGAGGGTTTGGACCAAAAAACGAGCCTTTGGACCATAAAAACGAGCCTTTGGACCATAAAAATGAGGTTGGGAAGCCCAAACTGGGATTCGGGAAAGGAAAAAATGAGAGTTTGGACCCTCAAGATGCAGCTCGGACCCTTAAAACAATTGCCTGGATCCTAAAAACGAGGCTTTGGAGCCTGAAAATGACGCTTCCAACACTAAAAAGGAGGTTGGGGACCCAAAAAAAGAGGGTTTGGACCCTAAAAAGGAGGGTTTGGACTGTAAAAATAAGGCTTTGGGCCTTGAAAATCAGACTTTTCGCCTTCAAAATCATGCTTTAGGCCTTCTAAATCAGAATTTTGGCCTTCAAAATCACAGTTTGAACCTTCAAAAACACATTGCGCCTTCAAAGTGATGCTCCGGGCCCTTCAGATGACTCTTCGGAGCTTAAAAGTGGCGTTTGGAATTCAAAAATGAGGATTTCAGACCCAAAAATGGAGGCTTTCCACCCAAAAAAGAAAGGGTATTGAGCCTAAAAAGGAGGT